>PVKS010011682.1:0-56132 GCA_004027875.1 Aplodontia rufa | reverse complement strand
TCCTAATGGCGGGATACATCCCCACCCCTGCCTGGAATCAGCTGTTCCCTAAGGAGACGTTACTTTTAGCAGAAAAGAGTATTTCCAGGCCCCTCTCCAGGTTCCAGGTGTCCCATTGGCGTGAGATTTGTGGTTTCCAGACCTAATGGGCAGAGCTTACCCTGGGGCGTCATTTGGAGCACCCTTGTGTCACCCACCTCCCAGGTCAGGTCCCTCTCCCTGTGTCTTTCGTACTGTTCGTCTCACTTACTACGATACTTACTTGTTAGGTGTTTCTTAAATGCTTTCTCCGTCTTAGATTTGTTCTTGAAGGTAGGTGGCCACTCATTTGTGTTAGTCACCATTCTCTCCCCTGCACAAGAGCTGTCAATGAGCACATAATACGTATTTGTCCAAAAATGAAAGCGTGCCATTGGGAATCATCTGTTGGAGCATTTAGATTTTGAAAGCAGCAGGGCTCAGACCTAGTGTGAGTTGTCTCGGGTCACACAGTCAGCTGTTCCTCCTGATCTCCAGGTTAAGGTGGGTTCACTGTGACTGAGATATTGGGGAAGGGCAGTCCAGGGCTGGCTGATCGGAGAAGATAAGAAGGTAACCCTATCTTCTGTGCCTTTGTTGAAGAGAGCAGTTGTTCCCTGACTTTGTGGCATAAGCTCAGGAAGTGAACGGTGATAAACCTGGAAGAAGAGAGCCTGATATGATGAGATAACTGACAGCTTTTCCCCTCTCCACCCTGCTCCGGGACACTTGATCAGGATGAATCCAGTGAGGCAGACTGGGGCCCAGAGGTTCCGATTAGAAATGCCCATTTAGGACGTCGTGGGTCTTTGATGCCTCGCTTGGATTAAGGAATAAAAATATTTCTGACATCCTCTGCCCCCGAATGTTGGGGTTTGCACCATTGACCTCCATGGAGAAATGAAGGTAGATGCTGAGCAGAAAGCCAGGTCCAGGGACATCCAGCTTTAAGATAAGCTTAAATACAAGTATGAATTTACAATGGGAAGAACTCCAAAATGGCCTGGCAAAGCAGCCTTCCTCCTAGAGGTGAGCAGTGGCCCAGGAAGGGGACATGACTTGTCTTGCTTCTAGATCTCAGGGGGCACCTGCTGGTGCCTTGGAGCCATCCTGCCTCCTTTTCTGCTAAGGACTCCTCCTTAAACCTTTACACCTGCACTTGATTCTTTCTCTTACCACAAAGTCATTTCACTGAGAAGACTTATGTTTCACATTGGTGTTTATCAGACGAGGGCCACCCAGGATGAGGTGGGTCTTGGAAATCTTGCAGACCTAAGGAACAGATGCATTAGTTCATGAACAAATGTCTGCCCCGTGTGTTCTGTGTTCTGAGTGCTGTGGATACGAGAGAGGACCAGGTATGCACCCTCATTCTCACGTAGGCTTGTTGCTCTAGTAGGAACAGGGCTCTCAGCAACTGGTGTTTAACTACCCATGGTTAAAAGAAAGCAGAGTTGTGGCTTGGAAAGTGACGCGGATGGCATGCTTGGGCTCTTTGGCTCTTTTATCTTGGGGTCCTTGTGGCTTCTCTCAGGTTGTGGCACCTGATCTGGAACCTAAATAGGTAGCATGGGGGACCTGGCAAGTAAGAGAGGTGACGAAAAGAGGGTTGGTGATGTGAGGATGGGGTTGGGTTGAAGGACCCAGGCGGTGGGTTACAGAGAGCCTGTAGGCCTCAGAGGAGTCTGAATTTCACCTCAATGTCAGTGAGAAGCCATTGGATCTAACTGGCGTGTTGGACCACTCTGGCTTCTGCTTATGGCTTTGTGATAGTCCTGGTGAGAGGTGAGGGGACGGGGAGCGGGAGGCAGGGTGGTTGGAGTAGAGATGCTAAAAAATGGTCTGATATTTGGAAGTAACATCTGAGAGCGTAGAAAAGGAAAGAGAGGAATCTAATGGCATTTGGATTTTGGCTTGAGGACCTGGGGAGATAGGAATGCCCTTAACTGTGAGCTGGGAGAGCCTGGGGAGGGTCCAGGAGGGCCCTGAACCTAGAGAAGACTGAGAGGTGAGCGAGTGGAGCTTATTGTGCGGATGTTTGAAAGGCGAGTGGAAGAGAAGCTTGATTTATGCTGTGTGGTCCCTGGGAAGCTAATCAAGGCCAGCAGAGAGCTGTAGATCAGGAACTCTGTTTGGTAGAATGAGTGCACGTGACAGGGCCTGCCCACCAGGGACTGGTGTCCGACAGATTGCTCAGACGGAGATCGGGGGACCATCACTTGGTTGTGACCGTACATGCCTCTTTAAGTCCTCTGTTTTGTTGCTGTGACTAAAAGACCCACTAAGAACAATTTTTGAGGAGGAAAGGTTTATAGGGGTCACGGTTTCAGAGGTTTCTTCCAGAGAAGGTCAGCTCCATTCCCTGGGTCTTGAGGTGAGGCTGAACATCATGGCCAAAGAGTGTGGTGGAGGGCAGAGGCTCAGAGCTTTGCAATCAGGAAGAAGAGAGGGGCTAAGCTCAGCTCACCCCAAAGGAACCCCCAGTGACCCACCTCCTCCAGCCACACCCGACCTGCCTTCAGTTACCACCCAGCCAATCCCTGTAAGAGGATTAATTTGTTGACTGGGTGAAGGCTGTCATAACACTGTCATTTTGCCTCTGAGCCTTCCCACGTTGTGTCACACATGAGCTTTTGGGGGACACCTAGCATCCAGACCATAACATTGTCTGACTTGGGATACTTTTGGGAGTGAAATGAAATGTTTCTAATTATGCTCGGGGAACAGGTCACGTGGGGACCAACATCCATCCTGCTGCGTTCCTGTTCTTCCCAGAGACAGGGTAGAAAGAATGACGTTGGCTGCTGGTTGAATCTGGGTGATCTCCTTCCAGAGCTGAGGTTCTGAAGATCTTTGGTACATTTTATTAAACAAAAAAAATCAACAACCAGCTTTGCTGGATTGGTTGTATAGTGGAGGCCTCCCGTGTGGAAAGCCCTGGACTCACCCCCTTCACCCGCCAGCCTTCTCTTGCTCCTCCTCTTCACCTCAGCGGGAAGAATTTCCAAGGATCATCCCTGACACTGATTGGGTCCCTCTGCGTGGACTCCCGGGGCTCACTGAGCTCCTCTTGGCCAGGTGCTTAACACAGACTTGCAATCATCTGCATATTTATCTGTCCTCATTTCTACATTATATATTTTTGTTCTGTGGCTGAGCAGAGGGTGACATCGTGAATCCATTCTATAGATGTCCTGTAATGTACCAACACCCAACTTTGCATACCTTTTCCTGAGTGCTATTAAGCTAAGTCCTCGCAGCAAGACAATTAACAAAGCTTTCGTGGTGTGCTGATGTTACTGATTGAGAAAACGGAGGCTCTGAGACTGTAAGTAACTTGCCTAACCAAGCACACGTGGCTAACCCTGAAACAGAAGAGCCAGCATGGGGACCAAGAACTCCTCACCACTTGGCTGGACACACTACGTTAGCATTTTAAAGATTCTCAGAATCTTGAAATTAAAAAATAGTTGCACTCTGATTAACCCAGGGCTCTTCTAGCCGCTATGACTGCTTTCATGGTAGAACCGTTTTCCCTCCCACATCTTGCGGAAGACAGAATGGCCACCGGGAGACGCTTGAATAGGTGAAAGAGCTGCGAACTGAAACAGAGCCACGGCTCTGCTGCTGCCAACTTTCCCGGGCTTATTTCTCCCTTGTAAAGCGAGGGAATTTCAGTAGAATTCCTCACACATCCTTCCCACCTTTAGAATCCTGTGGTGTTGTAAGCAGGCATGAGCTAAGCTTGCAGCAGTGTTGGGACACCACTGAACACCTACCTGCCTGTGAGGTCTGGGTTTCACTCTCCCGCCAAGCCCCGCTTTGTTGTGCCCACTCTTGGGTAAGTTTGCAGAATGCATGGTATTGTTAAAAAAGATGCATATTTCCTACACAGTGTGTCCCCAAAGGAGAATCAGCAGGCACCCTTCTGCCACCGGTGCAAGGCATCAAGCTGCGGGGGACAGGGTGTTTGCCAGCCTGGCAACCTAGGAGGTCAGCTCTGCAAGTGTTCACAGTCTTCTCTGTTCCTCAGGCTGGGCTGAGATTAGTCAATAGGGCAGCGGACTCTCAATCCATGGCATTATATGACCTGCAGATGCCTGTCTCTAACCATGGGCCACAAGGATGTATCTCGAAATGTGAGCCTGGGCTGCCTTTGCAGCAGGAGTCCCTTTCCCTTCTGCTGTGGTGCTGCATGCAGCGAGGGTGCTTTTCTTTCTTCTTCCTTTTGCAAATAGTAGGTGGTGCTGCCGTTTGGATATGGTTTACCTTCCAAAGCTCAGGTACTGGAGGCTTGGTCCCCAGTGGTAACAAGGTGTTGGAACCTTTAAGAGACAGGTCCCAGTGGATGATTAGGTCTTGGGGATGCTATGCCTGTCTTTTGGGGGAGCGGGTGAGATCTCTTGAGCCTGGATTAGTTCTCAAGAGCAGGTTGTTACAAAGTGGGCCACCCCTCGTGCTTGGCCCCTGCTTGCCTCCAGTTTCCTTTCTGCTGGCCTGCCCCGCTGTGGTGCTGCCCCGTGGCCCTCGTTGCAGCTGGTGCCTTACCGTTTGGACTTTCCCCCACCGGAATCATGAGCTCAGGAAACTTTTTATCTTTTTTTTTTTCTTTTTAAGTGAGAATCTGTTTTATTTAGTTTTTCATGTGGCTTTCGTTGCTCCAGCACTTCACTGTGTACGTGGTGCTGGGGTTTGAGGTTGGGTCCTTGTGCATGCCAGGAAAGAGCAGCAACCACTGAGCCACCACTCCAGCCCCCTTCTGTATCTTGTATGCAACATCAGGTAGTCCTTTATAGCAACACAAAGGTGGGCTAAGACAGCTTGCGTTATTCATTTGGTGGTTTACTTTTAAAGACGACCTGTGTGGGAGAATTCTCTGTTCTTAGAATGCCGTGTCTCTGTTCTGTCTTCTGTTTGACCCCACTTCTGAGAAACTGAGTTTGTAAGGCATCAAGAAATAGTTCAGGAGCAATCAAATGGCATTCAGACTCTTTTTAATTTCCCTGTCTTATAGTACAGAAAAAGTCTACTAGTAAGCTATTAGCAATTTAAATATCCTAAACAGATCCTCCTTGTGAGGAACTCTAATAAATACCTTCATCTGGGGTGCATGATTAATACATACTCTCAGTTCTCTTTCCAGAGAGAAATTGCCTATGCAATAAATTAATGTGGTGGATTTAAAAAATGATGATTGTTAGTAAGAGCTAAATTTAGCAGAAGCTAAGCAGACAAATGAAGGTGTTTGAAGATGTTCACTGTAGTGTTGTCTATGAAGCAAAAAAAGCAACAACAAACTTGAATATAACTGAGTGATTCAATGTTAGGAGATGGGTAAATTATGGTAGATTTTCTTTTTTAAAAGAGAAACAACTTCATTTAGTTTTTCACATGGCCTTAGTTGCTCCAACACTCAGTTGTGTACATGGTGCTGGGGTTTGAACCCGGGTCCTTGTGCTTGCCAGGCAAGCGCCAAAACAGCTAAGCCTCCGCTTCAGCCCCAGATTTTCTTAAAAATACTGTGAAATCACTAAAAGTGATTGTTCCGAATCCATGTAAAACATAATAGAAATAGGTAATAAAACCAATGAAAACAATATTTACTTAGAAAAAGTATGTAAAATGTGTATGCTTATAATGAAACTGGAAGGTGACTATAAAAGTGAAATTTGTAGAAGAATGGTGAATTAGTAATTTTTAACAAACATTTAATGTTGCTTACTTTTGTTTTTCAATGTAAATTCTCACCTATGTTAAAAGGAAAAACTTTAAAAAAATCTGAGTGAAAATCCAGGTGTGGTGGCACACGCTTGTAATCTGAGCAGCTAAGGAGGTTGAAGCAGGAGAATTGCAAGTTCAGAGCCAGCCCCAGCAACTTAGCAAGGCCCTAAGTAACTTAGAGATTCTGTCTCAAAATAAAATATGAAAGGGCTGTGGATGTAGCTCATGTAGCTCAGTGGTTAAGCACCCCTGAGTTCAATCCTAGTTACCCCTGCCAATATTAACTTGAAATAGTTCAGACATTTAAAATGGCATAAAAAGACCACTAGACATCACCTACAATCTCACCACCATAATTACTGCAAACCTTTCAGTATATGTACTGCTAATAATTGTATTGCAACATATTTTCATATTTTTAGTGAACTTTTACTGTACAAACATTTTTATACTTGATTATTTTACTTTCAGTAAATCGTGAAGATTTGTATGAGTAATTACATTTTTTTCTGAGTATATATTTAATTACTGTATTATATTCATAATGGTGATTGAGCCAGTCCTTTAGCTGGGTGTACACGTGATGTGGGTTTTTGCTGAGTTTTGGCACATTGCTTTAAAGATGGTGCTGGGCCTGGTGGCACATGTCTATAATCCCAGCAACACAGGAGGCTGAGGCAGGAGGATTGCAAGTTCAAGGTCAGCATTACTAACTTAGTATGCGAGATCACTTTTAAGGGTTCTTTAAACCCATGGTGCTCATAGTCCATAGTGTGTAACTATGCCTGGCTTTCCACTGCTGCCTTAAGGACCAACACTGTTTAGAGCTCATTCCCTGTGTGCTCTGGACATGCAATGTATTACAAGGTGGGGAGTTTCCCTCGGAACCCAAGCAAACATTGTAAAATTTCAGATCTGTCTTGAATTTCATCAGTTTTGTACTCCATCTGAAAAAGCATGTGTTTTCTCTTCCGTGCGGTTTATCAAGTTGTCAAGGTGTCTGATTAAGCATTTAATTTGAAGTAAGCCGTCAGGCTCGACTACCTATCTGTTGTGAGGATGGGTTTGCTTTTGCCCTTGTTCAAGTCTCCTGTAACTCTGCGTTGTATCGGATGCTGAAGAAAGATCTTACCCACTCGTGTTGTCTGTTTCATTCGATTCTTTCAGTTGTTCGATTCTCCTCCGGTTTTATTAATGCTTCATGAATTTGAATAGCTCTGTGATTTCTCTCTGTTCAGTGGTGCCAGTTGAACAGTTCTCCCAGGCTGTTTTTATAGGGATAACTGTCCTGTTTCGACTGCATTTCAGGAAGTGCCCGTCTTTTTAGTGTCCCTTCTGATGCATTTAACTTTTGAGAGGGCAGTTGTGAAGTTGCAAATTTGACATCTTTACCCTTGATGTTGCATAACCGCGCTGTACTTGGGCCTTTCCAGTGCCCACTGTATTCTGGACTGTGTATGCATGAGAAGATGATTTACCACCTCTGGCAAGAGTAAAGGCACTTTTGCCATCTCCCCTTTCCTTTAAGAAATACTACAGATTTGGTTAGGCCTCTTGGGAGAGGTGGGAAAGGGTATCTTTGCTCTCTCCAGTCTGTTTCCCAAGGGGCCATTGGTGCCCACGCAGACCCTGTTTCCATTGTGATTGGTCACTGGCTGGCTGGAGCAGCTGTTTCAACTTAAACCCAAGACAGTTGCTATGGAGATGGTTGACTAGAAATAGGTCATGTTAAAGTCCCCCCGCCCCACCCGATATAAGCGAGTCTGTGACTCTGGAAGTTGTCTCAGTTGAGCAGAAACGTGTAGGTGGACGACCACATCACAAGAAACGAAACCAGAAAGAACTTCTCTTTTTAGGATGAGTTGGAGCCTGCATGTCAGCCTGCCCTGCTGCTTCTGCTCTGTAAACAAAACACCTAAAGATTATTCCTGTTAAGAAAAGGAAATTAAAAATGTCTCCATTTGCATATGGTCTTGATAAAATGGCTAATATATAATTTGAAAGTTGTTTATTTCATAAATTCTTACATGGACTAGAATAACATTTGCTTTTAAGACAGAATCAGGAGTTGAAGAACAAGTTTTCCCAAAATGTTGGGTTAAGAAACAGTAACGTTAGGGAAAGGAATGTGTCTGGTGACATTGCATGGAATGTGGTCAGAAAATATGTTGGCTTTCCCAGGACATGAGGGTGAGGATGAAGGAGGCCCTACCTCAGTTTCCATCAGCCCCCCAAAGTGGGGCACCTCTGATCCTCCAGTCTGATTACTTTCTCTACACGTCCAATGGGGACCGGGACTGTGTGTGTGACCATTGTGGTGGGGGCGTGTGGTCGGTCTCACAGATGGTCAGGTGCCCTGACAGGTGCCCAGCACTGCCTACACCCTCACTGCGTTTGCTTCAGGGTGTGGGTTACTTCTCCTGCAGCTGGTTCTCACATCACGGCTGCGATGGAAGACCCTGACCGCACACTCTGCTTCTCTGGAAGTGATGGATGCTCTTTAGCACTTCTTGGCCTCTTCCTCCTGGGTGTTCTTCTGAAAAGAGTGATGTGGTGTGTGGGTGTGGCCTAGCTAAAGAACTTCTGGGGCAGGTTTCTCCCTAATTAGGATCATGTTCTTTTCTTTTCTCCCCCCCCCTCTCTCATTCTCTTTTTTAAAGAGAGAGTAAGAGAGAAAGAGAAAGTCAGTTTTATTCTTTCTTTCATCATTTTTCATTTTGCTGACACTTAATACACGTGGGCTGGGGTTTGAATCTGGGTCCTTCCGTGTGACAGGCAAGCGCTCTACCTCTGAGCCACCGCTCCAGCCCCTCCTCCTTTCTAAAAAAGAGAACGAGAGGATCATCGTCTTTGAAAGCTCTGAGAGAATGCATCAACGTGTAGTGATATAAATGAATAACATGGTGACAGCTAAGACTTCTGTGATGTGTTCAGTGCTGTACATGTATCTCCTAATTTAATCCTTGCACAGCCGTAGGAAGTAGATGGTAGTATTTTTACATCCATTTCCCAGATGAGGGAAAGAGCTGGAGGAGCCTGTGTCTTGTGAAATGTGCTGCTGTTCCTAAAACCCAGGCAGCTGGCTCCTGGGGAAGGTGCTTTTACCACTCTGTTGCTGTGAAGTATATCTTAACATTTAGGAAGCGTAATCTTCTCCCCGGTTGTGGATACAGGGAATAATTTGCATTTCCCAGGGGATGTTTGGCAACAGTGGAGACATATTTGTTCCCTGCAGTTGTGATACAACATAGCTTTGAGTGGGTAGAGGTCGGAAATGCTGCTGACCATCTGGGGTGCACAGGACAGCCCCTGCAGCAAGGGAGGATATGGTCGAAAATGTGCCCCATACGGGTAATCTCAGTGCCTTGGGAGGTTGAGGCAGGAGGATTGCAAGGTTGAGGACAGCCTGGGCCCCTCAGGGAGCTACCCTGTCTCAAAATGAAATAAAAAAGGGCTGGGAATGCAGCTCAGTGGTAGAATACCCTTGGGTTCAAGTCCCCGTACCAGAAAAAAGAGAAACAAAAACTAAAGTCAATAGTGCTGAGGTTGAAAAAACTGATTGCGGTGTTGCACATGCATTCCCAAAAACTATATTACTCTCCCAGTCCTTCACCCCTGTGAAGTGTGTGTTCTTCCAGAATCCTTTTCTTCTGGTTTTGCGGTATATATTAATATGCATGTATTGACAGAGACGGAATCCACTCGTATGCTGTTTGTTACCTTCACAGCACAATGTGTGTGCTCTCATGTCAGAGTACTTTATGACTAACTGCATGGTATTCCTTTGTAAGGATGGACGCCAGGGACAGTTGGGTCATTTTGCAATTGTGTTTAGCTGTCATATACTATATACATATCTTTGCAGACTCATTTCAGGTTGTGGTCTAGGTTGTGGTCCTTGGTCATGCAGTGTTGTCCTGGTTTCCCCATGGCCAAGCCAGACCGTGTTCTGTTTCTCTGTGTTTGTCGTTGAGATTGGCGATGATCACATGGCTCTATGACTTTAGGACTTGTAAGCTATCATCTGTTTTGGGTGGGTTGCTAGCATAATGTGAGAAATTTCAGAAAAGAAATACTGGGGGCAGTGAAAAGCAGACCTCTAGAATGCGAGAGAGAAGGCGAGAGGGACCTACTGATTTGAATTTCATAGACATTTATTTTAAGGAAAAAGAGGCAACTAGGTTTACACTTTGTACTCCGTTTTTTGCAATCAAAGAATCATTGTTTGGAAAAGAAATCATTGTAAAAATCATGAATATGCCAGATGTCTTAAGTTATACTCCACGGTTTTCTGGGAGTATGTGATCCCCTTCAGGGGTTAGGCTATATGCCTAGCATATAGTGGACGCTCAGGAAGTGTCTGTAACCAGCCTGAATCAAGGGGAAGAGGATAAGAATGGAAGGCCAGGCCCTTGGAGCAGCTGCCCTTTGGTCTGCAAGCCACCCGTGGAGCGCCCCTTTGAAGGAGGCATGGGAAACCCCAGGGGATGTCTGCCTTGAAGGCTTATGTTTGGCTGTTGGAGCAGTTTCTCTCCACAGAGTACAGGGAATGGAAATGCACATGCGTGTTTATTAAAACTTATACACTCTCTGAAGACTACTCGTAGAAGCAGCACTGTTCAAAATTGCTTCAAACTGGAAATGCCCAAATGAAAACCCATCCGTAGTAGAGTGGATAAACCCATCTTCCTCACCCCTTCTTGGTAGTGGGGATGGAGCCCAGGGGTGCCTTACCACTACAACCCTACCTCCTTTTAAAATATTTTAATTTTGAGACAGGGTTTTGCTAAGTTTCTAGAGCTGATCTTGAACTTGTGATCCTCCTACCTCAGCCTCTGGAATAGTTGGGGTTCCAGGCGTGCACTACTAAATCTGGCTATTTTTTTAATTGCTAATAATAAAATACTTCAAAACACAAAAGGGTATGAGGAAAAGAAAGAAACCCCACTGTAGTATCTACCACCCAATTTAACAAGGTTAGCATATTGCCATTTATCTTTGTTAACCTTTCCTTTTTGTTGTTTGTTTGTTAAACTGAAGAACTAGAAAGTTCCTGGGTGTGCTCAGTGCTGGGGATGGAGCTGGGCTGGGTGAGTGATCTGATCTGAAGGTCGCACTGAGTCACAAGAGTGGAATGACCTTAGCTTTCTGTGCATATCTACCCTTGACGTGGAGAATTATCTGTCACTGGCACCTAAGCGTTAAGTGGCCCAGTCAATGAGGACGCCTCCAGATCGGTTTTCCACAGTGTCACAAACGAAGCAGAGAGGATCCATGCCTCTCCTCTGTGAGAGACAGCCCCTTGCAGTAGTGTCCTTGAAGGATATAATGCCTTTGTGTTGCAATATTGAAAAAGTCAGCTTTCCCCCTCATATTGTGATGGAGGTACCTTTCATGTTGCCGTCTTGTTGATGTGAGGAAAGAATGAATGAGTAGGGGGTTTGGGGTTCCAGTGATTGCTGTTATTGGCAGTGGGGGCACAGCCTCCCTGTCCTTTCCACTCAGCCACACTCAGCAGGATGCAGTTGATTGAGAGAACAATTGTCAAGGAGATGACCTTGAGGCTGCTCTAGTTTGTGCTGGAAGAATCACTTGCAAACTTCTATTTTTCACTTTTTTTTTTTTTTTTTTTGAGAGAGGAAAGAGGAAAGAGGAAACAGAGGAGAGCAGGCTCAACAGCTGCACAGGTTTTTTTGGGAGAAACCTGCGGAGGGGGGCCCAGTGGAGTCTGGGACCCACCTGTTGCTTATGGCCTGGGGTAGATATAGAGGGGATGAGAGGGGAGGGGCCAAGGTTCTAGTTTTCTGATTAAAACAGGAGATTGCGTAGAGTGATTTTTCTGAGAAGGGTCCGACTCAGTAGATTTTGAAACCGTCAGTAGGGGATTTGCTATCTGACTCACATGAGTGATTTCTGGTAATTTTCCATATCCATCAGAGAGAGTCAACTTTATTTACTTTTCCCTCTGGCCTTTGTTTCTCTGACACTTACTTGTGCATGTGGTACTGGGGTTTGAACCCAGGTCATCGCGCATGCCAGGCAAGTGCTCCAGCCACTGAGCCACCGCTCCAGTCCCTCTGTTCTTCACTTAATATTAACAATAGTTCTTTTTTGCTCTTGTCCTTGTTACTGATTATCATGGGGACATGGCTGTCCCTTTACTGGCTGCTCCTTAAGTCATGGCCTGACTTGCTGAGAGTGGAGTTGCTCAGCGCTTTGTGCTGTCTTTCCTCCTTGTTAAAGCTCAAGATGTGGATGCTCTTGCTGTCTCAAGCTGCCGGTGAGGTGGCTGGTTCAGAGAGCTTCCAGTATTGCCAAGGGCCACGCTGTACACGGGAAGGCAAGAGTCAGCAGCAGCTCCGACTGGCCCCGAAGCCTCTGTTTAATCACTTGCTGAATGAGGAGCTCTTGCTGTTTTTATTTTGGTTAGCGTGAACTGAACCTTGAAGGTGCTAGTTCAGGTCCCAGGGACAGTTTGCCAAGCTTTGCTAAGATTTCACCTCCTCTGTGTTCTGAGTTAGGTGAAGCATATGAATCTGATCCCATTTCACAGTTGAGGCTTTCAGAGGCCAGATAAGTAGCAGCTTTGCCCCAGATCACACAGCCCATGCAGGGTTGGAAATGGAACCAGAGTGTTTTAAAAACAAACTCCATTTGTTCCTCTGTGATTCAGCTTGATCTCGGACTCTTTTTTTGACCTTTGTCCCCACGCTTCACTGTAATATTAACTTGGTTTTACCCTATTTTAAAAAGGAGAAGTATAACGTCTTTCATTTGTTAGAGGTGATGAAAGATTAGCCATGAGTATATTGTTTAAAAATTGTTAGAATCTGGGCATGGTGGTGCACACCTGTAATCCCAGCAACTCTAGAGGCTGAGGCCAGAGAATTGCAGATTCAAGGCCAGCTTCAGCACCTTAGTGAGAACCTGTCTCACAAAAAAAGGGAAAAGAGCTGGGAATGTAGATCAGTGATAAAGTGCCCCTGGTTTTGATGCCTAGTATATATATAAAAAAATCTTAGAGACACACATCCTTTAAGTACATATTTACTTGCTCAGTGTGACATTTCATAATATGGATGAGTGCTTTTCGGTTGCAGATTTATTTCACATCAGTCTCTATTTTCCGTGTCCTTAGTGGTACACGTTTGCTAGCCCACATGGGACTGAAGACTGCGAGGTGCTTTGCGGTGACTCCAGTGTTTTGCCTGAGTGTCTGTGGCTAACGTCAGCCTCTTCTGGGTTGCTTCGAGGTTGCAGCTGCTCCCTGGTGGTTACCTGTTAAAGGCGCTAACTGGAGACACCCAGAGGGGCCCGACTCCACTATTCTGCACAGGTGAGTCAGGTCGTGCCCAGATGACATCCTTTGTTCCACAACAGATTCCTGTGCTCTTGAGAAAGAACCCCGTGGCCGTCCCATCTGTAAGATCAATGGCGAGCGAGGAAAACCGTAAGTGACTGTAGGAGAATGAAATGGCAGGGAGTAATGCATGTGAAGACCTAGCACTGCTGCTCACAGTAGGCTCTTAACAGATGGCCTTGTTCCTTCCTCACTGGCTTGTCAGGATCCTCTTGCAGATGTGCCCCCTTTGACAGGGCTCTTTTGGATGCCATGAGGTGTTTAGTCTTTCCAGTCGGTCATTTCTTCTGCCTCCTGAGTGGACCTTTATGAGCAAGAAGCCTGTCCATCACATGGATAGGCACTTGTGTCCTGTCCATCACACGGATAGGCACTTGTGGCCACTGTAGAAGGCCAAGCCTCGAATCTAGGCTCCATGTCATCTTTAGTCCTGGGCTGACATACTTTGAAGCTATCATCTGGCTGAAAAACCACAGAGCAGCAAGTCGGTCAGCCAGTCTCCAGGGTGGCAAGGAAGTAATTATCTCAAGCAAAAATAGTCACTCTGAGCCCTGGAGGTGGAGAGGGTTTGGGTAGGGATCAGTCCCTCAGCAGCCCAAGCAGACTGCCCTCCTAACCTCATTTTCAGCCTCCGTATTAGCGACATTCCTGGTTTCTGCCCTTATTGTAGGGAGCTGGGAGGACGTGAAGTTCAGCTTTAGGGCACAGCCCCTTGACAAAAGTCAGAAATCTTTCAAGCCTGAGCTGGCTGCATTGTGCTGTAAATTGGGCGGTGGCAGGTCGTAGGGTGCTTGGGCACCTCAGGAGGGCAGGGCCCTTAGCTCCCTGCTTGGACCTTCTTTCCCGAGTTTACTAGGAAAGGAAAAAGCAGGCAAAGGGAGGCAGAAAAACTCAGAGTGCGTTTTGCGTGTGTGATGCTGGGACTCGAAGCCAGGGCCATGTGCATGGTAAGTGTGTGCTCTGCCGTGGCGCTGCTTTCCCATCCTGGAATGCGTTTTTAAATTCATGTAGTAACTGAACGACTGGCTGAGTCAGTCTTCTGAGAAAAATGTGGCTCTTATCAGTGCTGGAAATAGTGACTGGCACACAATAGCTACTCAGGAAATGTTTGTTGAAAGAATAAAGGAAAGCCCTGCTGTAATTACTGCAGAGAGCTCAAAGCTGTCACGGAATGGACTTGGAATGTGTAGGCCACTTCAAAAAAAGTGAGCAGGGGTTCAGTTCAAGGCACCTTCCCCTTGTCTGTCGCCTCTGCAACGAGGAAGAGAGGCTGGGATCCGCTTGAGGGAGCAGATATGACTCATCAGTCCTTAGTGGAAATGAAGGGTACGGAATTTGAAGCTGGGTGCCCCAGGTTGAGTTCTTGGACGCTGAGGCTTGTGGAATATCCTTAGGGGTCCACTCCTGTAGGCATGGGGAAGAAGCCAAAACTGCAACGCAGGCGCCAGAATGCGGAGCTCTGGGCTGTGTGTGCCCATGCTGGCTGGGCCTGCAGGTGCCTGGCCATCGTGCGTGTCACCGGCTGAACCCAGGATGAGCATGCGTGCATTTCTGGAGCAGTTCCCGTTTCCTGTTTCCTGTTCCTCTCTTCACACTGCTGTCCCTTCTCCCCAGGCTGGATCATCCCGTGCTCCACGTCTCCTGGAATGACGCGCTGGCCTACTGCACGTGGGCAGGGAAGCGCTTGCCCACGGAAGCCGAGTGGGAGTACAGCTGCCGAGGGGGGCTGCAGAGCAGGTATCCCAGGCCACACTTGGCTTTGCTTTTGAAACTGCGGTACTTGCTTTGCCCAGAAAGTTGAACAAAACCAGCTCTTGCTCTCAGGGGGTTTTCCTCCTCCTTGTGAGGCTACTTAGGTGACACTGATGAATGCCCTCAATCCCCACCCCCCCGGAGTCCCCAAAGCCACAGGGGCTCCATGCAAGCTCCAGCCATCCACCCCGCTTGTTACACATTGCTCCTGAGAGCTACTTGGCAGACTTCTAGCATTTTCTTATTTTAGGCGTTTTCTATAGTGGTGGTATCTCCGCTTCTAGAACCATGAGACAGAAAGCTCATGTTTGGGTCATATCTTCTAGGAAAAGCTCCTTAAAATAGCCACAGCTTAAAAAAAAGCATGTGCTGTGCCTGATCATGCTCCCGGATAAGTCCAGCGCGAGGCCTACTTCAGCTGCCACAGGCCCTTCTTTTCGTTGTGGGATGTATTTCAAGTCTTCTGAGCACAGGAAAGACTGAGGTTGTTGCTAGCTTGACAGGGGCTGTTGTAAGGGAACTAGACAAATGGATTAAGATCTGGTTAAAGCAGCATGTATTTTAAAAGCCCACTCAGAGCACGAGTGCTGTTCCCTCCTCCCTGGGCTCCTCTCATGACTTTAACCCAGAAGCCCGTTCCCGTTTGACAGGCTGCTGTCTCTCCGACAGGCTCTTCCCCTGGGGCAACAAGCTGCAGCCGAAAGGCCAGCATTACGCCAACATTTGGCAGGGCGAGTTCCCTGTGACCAACACTGGGGAGGACGGCTTCCAAGGAACAGCGCCCGTGAGTAGTGACACTTCTGGAGGAGGGTGGCCGCCTGAGCGACAGGCCAGGTGGAAGAGGGACAGCAGATGCCGCTGCCCTCTGACTGATGTGTGCCTGCCTTCCTGCGTTCACCTGCTGCCAAGGGGCAGTTGCTAGTGATTAATAAGATGTGCCTACCCCCTTTTCTTTTTCTTTTTTCTTTATTTTTTATTTTTGTACTGGGGATTCAGCCTAGGCGCACTTAACCATTGAGCTATACCCCCAGTCCTTTTTATTTGATTTTGAGAAAGGGTCTCCCAAAGTCGCTGGGGCTAGTCTCCAACCGGGCAGTCCTCCTGCTTCAGCCTTCCTAGCAGCTGGGAGTGCAGGCTTGCTTCACGTCCCCCATGGCTGGCCAGATGTCCTCTTTTATAATGCATTTTTATTTCTCACTCCTTAATACGTACTGTATTTTAGAAAAAGAAGATCAGTATTCAGAGAAAGCTAAACTGACCTGGAATTCTGGCCCCCAGAGAGAACCCTTGGTAGTATTTTGGTGCTTTCCCCTCCGTTTGATTGTCTGTGCTACAGATAACAACAATGGTTAGAGGTTGCTGAGTGCTTGCGGTGTGATAGGCGTAATGCTGAGCCTTTTGCATGAATTGTCTCATTTACTGTTGATTCAACTCTGTAAGGTAGGTACTCTTATCCCCGTTTTCCAGCTGAGCATTCTGAGGCACAGAGAGGTTAACTAAGTTGCCCCAGATATACAGCTGGAAAGTGGCACAGCTGGGATTTGAACCACGTTGGTTTGTTTCCAAAGCCCATGCTCTTAACTACCGTATTTGCCAGCATAAGTATTTCTGGTTTATATTATGTGTATCGCATATTTTTTTTACATATTGCATTTGGATCACACTGAATACAATATTTAAAATCATATCATTTTTCCCTGCTTAATACAAGGAAATTTTTTTTTACACGAATAGTATGTTATAAATACGTAGTCTTTTAGCAGCTGGATAATCAGACATAGGAATAAACTTTTATTTAGCTCTGATTGTTGCAGATTTACGGTATTTCTTTTTCTTTTTTGCTAAAGGAACACAGTGACTATCTTGTACATAAATATGGAACTGTCTGATTTTTTAAAGTCAGAGTCTAGCAGTGAAATTGATGAGTCAAAGGTTAGAAAAATTATTTTTTTTTAAAGAGAGAATCAATCTTATTTATGTTTATCATCTTGTTTTAGTTTTTCCAACACTTAGTTGTGTATGTGGTGCTGGGATTTCTCACATGTGCCGGGCAAGTGGTCTACCACCGAGTCACCACTCCAGCCCTAGAAAATGTTGTTTATTTTTGTTTTTTATGTCACTGGGGATTGAACCCAGTGCCTTGCACATGGCTAAGCACATGATTGATCACGCTGTAGCCTGGCCCTGGAAAACTGTCTTGGTAAGAGTTTCACATGTGGTTGTATCGTGACGTATTTCCTGTTGTTGGCATGAGGAGCTCCTTTCTCCCTGCGCTTTTGCTGGCGTAATCACATGCCCATGAAACTGTGTTGAAAAACTGTCTTAGTCCCTCTGTGTGCTATAACAAAGCAGCCCTGACAGGGCAGTGTGTAAACACAAGTTTATTTCTCATCATTCCAGAGGCTTGAAGTCCAGGGTGAAGATGCCAGCAGCACTGGTGTTTGCCTAGATCTCTAGAGGGGTGAACCCTGCACCCTCACATATTGGGAGGCAGAAGGACAGGGAGCACTTCCTTCAACTTTGAGCCCTTTTATGAGGGTGCTAGTCCCACTGTGCATCTCTCCATCACCTGCTGGAGGCCACCCCTCTTAGTACTGCTGCACTGGGGTTCAGATTTCGTCATGGATTTAGAGGGCGCGCCAGCACCCAGAGCAGAGCAAAAACACATTTTCATTTTCTCTTAGCAGTCTAAGAAAGCAAGTCTCGTGGTGGGAAAGTGGTCCTCTACTGGGTTTGTTATTCAGAGAATCATTTTCTTTCAACAGTCTTTCAAACAGTTGTCATTTTTTGAAAGCATTTGTTTTTGTTTGACACAGAAATACCTCTTCCAAAATCGATTTGTAAGTGTGACACAGATACATTCTTTTGTATGTGACCAAATGATTACAGAATTGCTACCGAAAAACTAAACAAGTGAGGGTGAAAGACTGAGTTGGTTTTAGAAAAGAGGAAGGGCAGGGAAGCCTCGACCTATGAGAAACTGGAAATTAGTGTGAGCGGTCATAGTCTAGCGTTGTAGCTTTTTGAGCAGAATTAATATGAAAAAGGAATTGCACGAGAGTGTTTAGCCCTTAAAGTGGTGTGCACATGCATTCATGTGTGCGCATCAAGTTCTGTACCCGTGAGCTGTGTGTGATGAACCAACGCAGACCCACGGGAAATGCGTGGTTCAACAGAGACAAAGGCTGCGCAAGCCCTCTGGAGCTAGTTCCTCCCGGTGTCTTCCAGGAGAGCTGCCGCCCTCCCAGGACACAGCTTTGTCCAGTACGTACTTGAGTTGAGGGCTTAGGGAGGAAATGATCTTAGCCCCTTTCTCAGCTTCCAGAGGGTGAGAAGCCCAGCTTGCTGGTCGGAGCCCTGTGTGGACTGAGGCGCTTAGTGGGCACCTTTGGCCAGTGGAAGTGGTGCTGCAGGTGATCAAGATATCATGGCAGGTGCTGATGTGGATGTCATCAGACCCCAGGAAAGGGAAGAGGATGTTCCAGACCCCGGCAGTGCCATTCGAGTTGGAATCTGCTAAGCAACGTGTGGCATCTCACCTGTGGGTGCGGCGAATCCTGAAAATGGGTGGCACTGGAGAGCAGAGCTGGTGTCTGGCCTTCTTGGGCTGCGGGTAGACAGAAGAGACTGGCAGGAGAAGGTTCTCAGCAACTGGGTCCCCCATGTGGATGGCGTGCTCTGACAAGGCAGCTGCTGTAAACCTTGAAGTCAAGAGAGTGTGGGCCTGGGTGCAGCTGTGGGTGCATAGTAGGTATTCAGACGAGAGCTTGGAAGGCCATGGTGTGGAAGGGCCCGTGCGATTAGCGGTTGGGCAGGATCACTTGGCCCTGAGATGGGCAAGCTCTGTTCCAGAGGCCTGGGGAGCAGACACATCCCTGCTCGTGTGTGGACAAGTCTGTGATAACTGTTTCTGATGGCGCGGACAAGGGATGCAGTGCCTGTCAGTTTCAGCGAAAGGCCACAAGAAGGCTGTCTTGGATCCCTACACGTATTTTACAGCAGTTCAGTTAGCTGCTAAGGAAAATCGAGCCACTTCCTTTCCTCAAGTCAGTGCCGCTTGGCAGAAAAACACAAAGTTCAATATAAAATAAGGACACTGGGGCTGGAGCAGCAGCTCAGCAGTTCAAGCTCTTGCCTGGCATGCATGAGGACCCGGGTTCAAACCCCAGCACCGCATACACAACTAAGTGTTGGAGAAATAAAGGCCAGATGAAAAAGTAAAACTGATATTCTCTCTCTCTCTCTTCAAAAGAGAAAAATAAGGACACTGTCCTGATGTTCAGAGCTGGAACATTGGCTGTGGGGAGATGAGAACATCTTACTTATGACGAAGTTGCCAGGGAAGTTAGCGAGGCAGAGTTAGGATTTACCAGGAGCTCTGAAAGAACCAATCGGAGAAACCAGACCTGAGAGGAAGGCAGGAAAGCAGAGAGAGGTGAGCCCCCGCCTGTGTTTGAAATGAGACTTAGAGTGACCTCTGTCTTTCAATTGAGACTTTCCTCAAGTCCGCCTAAGCCACTGTGCTACTGCTCTCATGCTCTGGGCGGTTGAGAGCACAGATTTAACGATGGGATGGCCTATCATGGAATAGCTCCCTCACTGGATATGTTATGCACTTAATTATATCAAATTGGACTTGAAACGAAGGAAAATACTTGGACCACTATGAGCCTAAAGAATTGAATTTACGTTTTACTGGGTCACCATTATTTATCATTATGAGTTCCTTTTTTTTAAAGTTCATTTGATTGATTGATTGTTTGATTTATGTACCATGGATTGAAGTAGGGGCACTCAACCACTGAGCCACATCTCTAGCTCTTTTTATTTTGAGACAGGTTCTTGCTAAGTTGCTGAGGCTGACTTTGAGCTTGTGATCCTCCTGCCTGAGCCTTCTGAGCCGCTGGCATTACAGGTGTGTGCTACCACGCCTGGCTCAAGCCAACCTTTTTTTTTTTTAAAGAGAGATTCAGTTTTATTTAGTTTTTCACTTGACTTTTATTGCTCTGACACTTCGTGTGTATGTGGTGCTGGGGTTCGAACCCGTGTGCCTGTGCACCCACAACAGCTGAGCCACCACTCCAGCCTCTCGAGCCAACTCTTGAGAGCGCCTTGACCTATGCTTTCTGCAAGCTCCCAGATGAACCCTTCCTCCATGTTGTTTCATTTTAACGTTGCTCCTGTACCCCTGGCTGCTTCTCTTCTCTCACTGAAGCACATGAATTTCTTCTTTCTCATTCAATTCCTGCGCACTGTTACTCCACCTTGCTCTTTCTGGTCATCTCCAGATTCTTGAAAACAAACAAAAGCAAGCACGGTGCTGTGGCCTCTCGTTCTCAGCCCTGCCTTCCAGTGACTGAGACAGCGCCACCTTTGTCGGAGGGCTTGCCTTCAGCCAGAAGACTCTGCCTCCTGGAATACCGGTGCGGTTTTCTTTCACTGTTACCCACTTGTCCCTTCTGCCCTTTAGAAGGGACTTTTAGCTTTTGGTATTTTCTTTTTTGCTCCCTCATTGCACTTTTGAGACCTCACTCCCCCCTGATCTCCTCCCTGCGTTTAGTTGCTGGGCTTGGGATGACTGAGGGAGCCTGAGTACTGCCATTTCCATAATGAACGGTGCTTTTGGAAGCAGAGTGATAACATTTTCCAGCTTTCCAGCTCGTCCAGCTTAGCTTCCCTTCACAGTAGCTTCCTGCCTCGATTGACAAGCTCTGATTGCTGGGAGCAGCAGATGCTTCTGTATTCAGTGTGGAACCATCTGAAGCCACATAGAGATGAGCGTTGGTTTATTCATCTTTCAGTCTTACTTCCTTAGTATGGAAAAAGAACAAATTTACCAGCACACAAAAAGCTCCAAGGATAACCTGATTTTTTTTCATTGAAAAAAAAAAGTGAAATTTTCCTTCCTGTTTGAAAATTTCTGTTAAAAATATTGGAGGGAAGGGCCAAGGGAGGCACTGGGGAATGGGATTGATCAAAATTTGTGCATGCATGAATATAGCTTCATGAATCCCACTATCAGCTGTAATTATAATGCAAGAATAAGAATTAAAAAAGTGATTCAGAGAAATGTTAAGTTATGAAAGTAGCAAATCTGTTCTGCATTTACTGTTATTCAGCTAAGGATTTTTCTCTTGCTTTTTTTTTGGCACCAGGGATTGAACCCAGGGATACTTAACCACTGAGCCACATCCCCAACCTATTTTATTTTTTATTTTGTGACAGGGCCTCGCTAAATTGCTGAGGCTGACTTTGAACTTGTGATACTGCTGCCTCTGCCTCCCGAGCCACTGGGATCATAGGTGTACGCCACCGTGCCTGCCTCTTGCCCTTCTTTTTATTTATTTATTTATTTATTTTTTGCTGATCGTGTGCATTTTTTTTTTTAATTAGATGAAGATGGAGTTACAGTTGAGGGGGAATCATTATCAAACAATCAAGAACAAATGTATACTTATACAGTTAGCCAAGGCTGATGCCATGTCATGGGTGCCCCCCTTGGATTCCCTGTGATTCTGTGATTCCCCCAGAAGAACCCCTGTGTTAAAAGGACCTCTCGTGGAGGTCAGAGGGTTCTTCCTGAGATAACCACCCTGAACGTGCCCGCCTTGCCCTTCTTTTTGTAGGAACTCTGTGCTTTGGTTCTGTGACTTGTCTGTGACGGACACTGCTCTGCGTCACTGACCTGCCTTTGAAATGTGGTGTGATTCCTACCTGAGTGTGTGATTTGCTTCCAGATGCCAGAGACCACAAACCTGCTCTTATGAATGCAGTCAATAAGGAGCTCACAGTGTCTTTATAAAAGCAGGGCCCCTCACTTATTGTTTTAAATGATAGTGACTGAGAGTTAAAGATAAGATGGTGGGTTGGAGGGAGCTGATGGAGAGGGCAGAATTGACGGGGGATCCCTCAGTGCTGAAGGGCATGGTGTGGCTGGAAAGCTGAGCTCTGGTGAGAAGGCGTGCGTTGAGTTTGGTGTGGTGTTCCTCTTAGGGGTTTTGAGGGCCTCCCGTCTATCCTCTCCCTCACACACACACACAGTTGGATAGAGTTAGGATCAGTACTTATTGTTCTATTACAAATAATTTCACTGGCTTCCATGCCATTTAATATAAGCTCCCCTGAGGTTTCTAAACTCCCTTTGAGAGCGCAAAGCCAAAACAAAACAAAAAATAAATAAACCGCCTCTTTGTTTTTATATTGGTCAACTTTTATTTGACTGTGGGAATGAGAATTGATCTTGGTGCTCTGAAGTTGACGCTCCTGGCACATTTCTGCACCAGAGAGGCACTTTTGAGCACCGCCAGCGCTGACAGTGTTTCTCCTTTGCTTTCAGGTGGATGCCTTTCCTCCCAATGGCTACGGGCTGTACAACATGGTGGGCAACGCGTGGGAGTGGACTTCCGACTGGTGGACCGTCCACCATTCTGCTGAAGAAGCACTGAACCCAGTGAGTATCTTGCGCAGAGCTGGGATCCTGGAAAGTGGCTTTACTTGTGTTCTCTGGGCAGAGCACAACAAGATTTTCTGTGTTTTCTTGACATCAGTCTTGAATTTCCCAAAAGGAACATTAAGCACATCTTGCTTATTTCAGCCTTTGTGTGTCATGTAAAAGTGTCTGAGCATTTTTTTTTCTTTCTGCTGTTGGGGATTGGACCCAGGGCCTCACATTCGCTAGGCGTATGCTGTGCCGCCCCCAACCCCTGTGAGCCTTCTCTGTGCTGCTGGATTGTAACGGTCATATTTGGGGAGTTATGCTCAATCTCATAGATTTGATGGCAATGTAGGATGTAAATAACTATGCAAAATGCATTCATGTGTTAGTGGTAACTCCTAAGATCTGTTAGATGGTATTTTTCATGCTGCTACTTGGCTGCATTTTGATGGGTTAAAGATTTGATTCAGCAGCATTATTAAGAAAAAATGAGAACGGGGAAATGTTGAGCCAGGAAGTTGAGTCCTTTAGTGACCATTTCTTGAACCTCTTGGTGTGGCAGACTTTGTATGATATCATACACCTTGAAAATAGAAGACATATTTGTCTGTTTTCCTTATTCTGGTGTGGTGAGTGTTGAATGCAAAGTAGTATATTACCCTACCTCTGAACCAAACTGTCCTAAAGGATATGTAAAAATGGCAGCCCTAATTGGGCATATGTTTGGAAAGCTCTTCCTTTAAAAAGAACATCTCTGAAAATGTTTTGTTGTGTGAACAGTTTGCAGAAGATTTCATGTAAAATTCCTTATCTAGAAAACTAGACATTCGTAAGTCAGACCAAAGAACAACACTAACGCCAACTACACCCACCCTGGGAAATGGGTGTGCTTAATACAAAACTTAGCCTTTTGGAAAGGCACCAGAGCAATGGTAAAGAAAATGAGGCTTCCAGGCTCCTGTTGGAGAGTCAAACCGCCCAGAGTAGTTGAGGAACTTGTCAGACTCTGTGCCTCAGGCCGGTGTTCAGAAAGTGCAGATAAGTTTGTGTTTGATATTCTTAATTTGTCCACACAGAAAAACAGGTGGGCTGATCCTGAATAACCTAGAGACACAGACCTACTTTTTTGGGTAGAGATGAAGAAGCTAGGTTCTTCAGAAATTGTATTCTTCCTCCTTTTCCTTTCCTTTGTGGGAGGACCTGTGGAAGCAGCCCTCAAAGACAGCCTGTCTCTCCAGCATGAGGATAAGATTGCGCAATTCCCAGGGAGTCTGCGTTTCAGAGATGCCATTCTCTCCTGGCAAAATGTGACTTGGCATTTGCTGTCAGAATCAGAAATAGAATTTTCCCTCTCGGATAAGAAGCATCTGCGTGCTTGGAAGGTTGCACAAGGCTTTAGAGTTCTGGCAGGTTGTGAATGTATCCATCTGACCATCTGCTGTTGAGCTGAGTCCTTATTAGTGTTCAGCTTTATAACTACTTGTGTTTCTTCTAGGGATTTGCAGGAAAAATCAAATTTTTCTTTTTACCAGTCCCAGGCTCTGTCCTGGAAGTTGCCCTTGCTCTAATGAAATTGTTCCCAGTTTAGATTCGTGTTTGTCACGGTGGCCTCATTTGCTTCCTGATCTGATTGGGCAAAAATTCAGCAGTTTTGTGGACTGAACACTGAATCCAGAATTCATCGTTGAGCTCTTTTTGACTTCTGTTCATCTCTGGTGCATGAGCTGCGGGCGACTTTCATCTGGGTTGTTCAGGCTTCCGTGCGTTCCGTGCAGTGGGGCCTCCTTCCCTCTCCCTCTTTGCTGTCTTGCAAATGATCTTCACATGAGCAAATCTGTTGCTTCCACTTTGCTGTGTAAAACCCGTAAGTCTGCAGGATGAAGCATAAACCCTGGGATATGACTTCGCAAGCCCAAAATAAACTAGCCCTTGCTCATTGCTCTCTAGCCACACATTTTTCTTTTTTGAACATTTAATTATGAAATGTCACAAAAATCCAGAGGAGTGCGGAAGATAGTGTAATAGATACCTGTGTGCTTACCACTTGGATTTAAGATGTGTTAGCAGCTTGCTATGTTTACCTCATTTTAACCAAAGAAAAAGAGTGAAAAGTGTTTTTGACCGCACTTGGTATTGTCATTTTAAAAATTTCAGCCTTTCTGCTCAGTGTGTGGTCTTGCACGAGGTTGTATATGTGGTGCTGGGGATCGAACCTGGGTTCTCGTGCACGCCAGGCAAGCGCTGACTCCCGAGCCCCCGCTCCAGCCCCTCACTGCGGGCTGAGTCTTCATCTCATGGTGAATACCTGGCTCTTGTGGATTTACTTCAGTTGTTGTTTTGGTTTTTGGTCACATCTTGTTTTCTCACATGTCTAGTTATTTTTAATTGAATACCAGGCATTGTATGTGAAAAATTATAGTGGTTACTTGGGATCTAGATAGTTTAATCTTTCTGTAGAGCAGAACCTTCCATTTCTGCTTCCAGAAACTTCTATTTCCTTTTTTTTAAGAGAGAAGGAAAGTGAGAGAAAGAGAGAGAGAGAGAGAGAAATATCAGTTGTATTTAGTTTTTCATGTGACCCTAGTTGCTCCAACACTTCGCTGTGTACGTGGTACTGGGGTTCAAATCTGCGTCTTCACATATGCCAGGCAAGCGCCAGAACCGCTGAGCCACCATTCCAGTCCCAGAAGCTTCTATTTCTTATTAGCTTGATCCAGTCGGGAATTGAGATGGTCTGAAGTTGAGCTTCGGTTCCTTCAGGAGTAGTTTGTTTTCAGTTCACCCTGGGTGGAGTTCTTCAGGGTGCAGCCAGAATCTGGGGTTTTTACTGCGACTTCTCCCAGGAGGGCCTGGACTCCAGCATTTGTTTGCCTGAATCTATCGAAAGTCCTTTTCGGCATCTGCTGCCATTTGAATCAGCGGACCTGTAGGGAAAGCAGGGCCCCCTTCCGGGGTTTCCCTTCTCTCTGGGATTTGAGCTCAAGTTATTCACAGCTTAGTTCTCATCTGGTCGGTTTAATTCCTATTTCTTTTTTAGGTCCTAATGCTTATCCTTTCCTTCCCTAATTGCCTGTATATCTCCAGCACTTAGCAAAGAACCTGGTTTATAATCATTGATTCTTTAGTAATGCCAATTCCAGATATCTAGAGCTGGGGGAGTTCAGTCACTGTCCAAACTCCAGGTGTTTGAGAAGCAAAGACTGCATGCATTTTCAAGGAAAAGGTTGACCCAAAATACCCTCATGATTAGTAAGCATTTCAGCCCAGGGTCTGACCTCTTCAGGGTCACGAATTTACGTTATCTCCAGGACCAACTCATGGTAGCCAATCATTGTAAAGGTTCTTACAGAGCTTGGGAAAAGTCAGTCCCTGAATGCAAAGGCTGTTCAGGAAATACCTTTTTTCTTCTTCAGTGACTTTCAGGGAGCAAAAGTTAATTATTAGTTTTAATTTTATTGGGCAGTCATTTATGGCAAAAACAGGTTATGGAAACAGCCTGTGTGCTTTGTACACAAAGTCCTAGGAGAGGATGAGGTAGGTATCTGAGCACATGAAGCAAGGGTTGGGTGCATGTGTGTGTGCGTGTGTGTGTCCGTGTCCTTTGCAGGTGCGTACAGAGTTCCCGTGCTACGATGCCCTCACTTTCTTCCACAGATCACAACCCACAGCGTGGCCATTGCTGTGATGTATTTGAATAATATATACATTTTTTCAAATGGTTTGTATTTTTTTCTTTACAATTGCCTAAGGGCAAAATCCATATTAATCTGTGACAGTATGTAGTGCTTTCCAAAAAAAAAAAAAAAAAAAAAAGAACGTAGCAGTCACGAAGCATTCTGTCTCCCACATCTGCCTGCCATCAGTACGCAGGTAGCAGGCTGACTTGCAATGAGATGGGACAGAGTGGCCCCCGATCTCCCCCACCCTGTGATAACAACGCTGTTGCACTTGGGTGGCTTCCTCCCCTGCGGAGAAAGAACTCTAATCTTGGAATTAGCCAAAATATTAATTTGAAATAGTAAAACTAATCACTTAATATTAAAGGAACATTTCTTTCTTTCTTTTTTAAAGAGAGAGGGACAGTGAGACAGAGAAAGAGAGAATCAACTTTATTTAGTTTTTCACATGGCCTTCGTTGCACTTAGTTGTGTACGTGGTGCTGGGGTTCGAACTTGGGTCCTTGCACATGTGGGGCAAGTACCGTAACTGCTAAGCCACTGCTCCAGCCCCAAGTGATGATTTCTTGGTGTCCCTCCAGCCTGTACGTTTTGTGGGATAGCACCGTCATTCTAACCTGGGAGCCCTGCAGCCTGCCACGTGTTCACCTGAGATTCCGTTTGTTTTATTTCTAGCAATAAAAACAGTTTAAATCTGTTGTACAGTAGATCAGAATTTGTTGTGGAATAGATTGGGTAGCATTGGGCATTTAGGACATGTACACGTTTTCTCAGGCTGTTTCCATGTGGTGCAGAATTGGCCAGAGAAGCCACAAACCCACCCTCTCTGCCTTCCACGGTGTAGTCTGCTCTTCACTAGTTTTGAAATGCACCCCTCTGAGCCCTTGCCTACCCACATGTATCATGTTACGTGAACTTTGGGCACGTTCCAGTCCTCTGGCCTGAGATCAGCGTGCTGGCAGGTGCCAGACTCTCTCGCCTGCTTGGATATTCACCATTTCACAGTTGGTCTTGGGGCTTGGACCTGCATCCTTTTGCATTTCTCTGACCTCCGTGCTCGAATGGTCCTCTTCTCCTCCTCTGGCTCCACCACTGTGTGTCTCAGTGTGTGAGAAGAACACCCAGCAGCTCCTCGGACTTTCCCTTAGTCCTCCTCTACGAGATGACTCTTGTCTTACCCTGGCACCAATTGGTCAGTGCCACACCATCCTCCTCCCTGGATCGCCCTGCCTGTCCACAACCTCATCTGCCCAGCAAGTGCCCTGGAGTGCCTGGTGTGGGCTGGGAGGAGCTGATGGGCAGGTCCACCTCCCCTAAGGCCTCCGCTCGTGTTTTCAATAGGGCGTTCTAGGGGCGTGTGTGGGTCAGTTTGATGGAGCAGTAGCCTCGTGTTCAGAATGAAGAAAAGCACGAGGTGCTAATGACATTTATGATAGAAATTTATGTGGCTACATATCATACTGAAGAAGAACGGAGGGGAAGGCAAGGTGATATGCAAGTTCTCTTTGTTTCCACTTTACAATAAAATTGCCTTCAGAACCTCTTGAGCAAAGAGAGCAGGACCACAGAACGCATGAAGCCTTCCGCAGTATGGTGGGTGAATGGCTGCAGAAATCCCTTCTTTGATGCCCAGGCAGCTGTGGTCCTGTAGTCTCTGATGAAGACTTTCCAGGGGAGCAAGGGTTTCCTAACCCCTGGGGCAGGTGTTTGCAGCAGCACCTCTTCTCATGTTTGAAGGTGCCTGTGTCCAGCCGAAACATTTTCACTGGAGTGTCAACTCGCTGGCTCACGATGTGCCGTGGTGAAGGCAGGAGCAGGTCTTCTCTTTGTCCTAGCATTTGTTCATTCTTGTTCTGGACATGTTTCTCCATTCCTTCAGCTGCACCTGGGATAATTACTATTTAGCGTTCCCCTGGATTATGTGAGTGGAAAATAATGTCCCTTTTTATAAATGGCATCCCACATTACTTGGAACGAGAAGGCTTTCAGATTTGGGATGTTTTGGAATTCTGGAATACTGCACATGTATAATGCAGTATCATGGGAATGGAACCCAAGTGTGAACAAGTAATGCGTCTGTGTTTCATAGACACCTGAAACACGTAGCCTGAAGAGACTTTATATAACATTTTGAATCATTTTGGTGTGAAACAGAATTTGTGAACTTTGAACCATCAGACCTGTAGTATCGTGTTGGTACCCAAAAAGTCGTGAATTTTGGAGCATTTTGGTTTTGGATTTTTGGATTAGGGGTGTTTGATTTATAGTAGCTTTACTTTCCAGCTTTTTAGAACCAACAGATTTGGCAGTTTTTAAGTAACTGATACATTGCAAACAGGACAGGGTCCAAGACAGAGCCTGTGTGCTGGAATCAGCCCATGCTTCCTGAGTACTCACGTGGGGTAGGGCTGTCCCTGCTCTGGGGGATGTAGGGGTGCATGCCAGGCCTCACCACTGAGAAGCTCTTCCAGGGAAGAGGTTGATACTGTTGGATGAATGAAGGTCACTTAAGACACTGTGGGTGAGACTGGGGCGAGCCCTGGTGGAATCTGGGCTTTCTGCAGCGGGACCCTGAAGGCTTCTCAGGGAGGTGCCCTTAGGACAAGGATAGCAATCACCAGATCACTCTGCTAGATCAAGGTGATAGATCCAGAGATAAAAAAGACAAGGCCTGGCCTTTTGAGGAATTGGGGACACCCAGTTTCCTCACCCTCTGCTTCCCGAGCCATGGTGGCCCTCTGCTTGCCCTTCAGCTCCTGCGGGCACCTTTCCATGCTCAGAGCAATAGTACAAGCCGTGAGAGTGCACATTGCACGAGAGTAGGGTACTTACAGGTGTGCCCCACTCCTTAAGGATTTCTGTGGGCTCCCCAGTGAGGGTGTTGGAGAGTGACTTGTGAGTTGTCGTCTTGCTTCAGTGTGTGCAGTAAGAAGGCTTTTATTTTACACAGTGTATCACTCCCTTGGGAAGGAATTGCCGTGCGCTCTGTGATTGAGGTGGCAGGAGGTCAGCACAGCGGTGGGGTTGTAAGGGAATCGTTCAGTGAGAAGAGCCGAGAGCCTGCTAACCTGCTGTGCATTCCCCTGTGGCCCTGAAGACCAGTGCTGGTTAAGTGGTGAAGGAGAGGTCAGTAGCTGTAGCATGTCACGGGCAGTCGGTGAGTCATCTCGGCCTTGTCGGGTGATGTGTCTCACGGGTGGGCTGTCCTGCCGCGGTAGCAAGCCCTTCCCAGGGTGCAGGAAATCTGGGCAGCTGTTCTGGGGTCTGCGGCTACTTTGGAGAGTAGGCAGCTTTGCAGTTCACCCAAGCCAAGTGTGATATGGTTTCCAAATGATTTGTACCTAGATCCAGGTCCCAGCTGTGCCACTGACGGCATAGAGGCTTGGGGCAGTGTGGTGCAGTCCTTTGGTTCTGTTTCCTCACCTGTAACGCAGGAGGAATGGGTGGTTCTGAGTGTTAAAAAGCGCCGTGCCTGCACATGGCAAGCTCTTGATAAACGAGAACTAATGGCTGTTTCCAAGCACCCCTGGCTCAGGACATTGCCTTTAAATTCCTCCCCTTCAGTAGCATCTCTTGTGTTTAATAGACCAGATCAGTTCTTTTCCTTTCATTGTTTAATTAACAGCATATTTGAGCCCTTGCTTTGTGCTGGCAAACACAGACATCACATGGCCCCTGCCCAGAGTCTGAATTTCAGAATTCCTAACTGCAGTTACCATCTCCATGGTAATAGGTGGTTTTGCTCCACCCATGCTTAAGAAGCCAGAACCAAAGTCCAGCTTTATGGCTTCTTTTCAAGATGGTTTAGTCCTTCCCTGTACCTTGCATTACCTGGAAAGAACTGTGGGGACAGGGACAGGGGCTTGCAGAGCCTTTGTCTGTTGGCTCCCTCAGTTACGTCCACAGTTGACAAGCGGGGTGTGAACACTTATTCTGTGCTGAAGAGGAGACTGAGAATTCTAAGTAAAATCAGGCCTCCGTTTTGAGTCCATTTTTTTTTTTTTGGTACTGGAGATTGAAACTGGAGCCACTTTGCAACTGAGTTACATCCCTAGTACTTTTTATTTCTTACATTTTTGATTCAAAGTGAAGTTGCTGAGGGTCTTGCTGAATTGTTGAGGCTGGCCTCCAGCTATGATCCTGCTGCTTCAGCTTTCCGAGTCCCAGGATTGTAGTCTTGTGCCACCCTACCTGGTTTTGCTTGAGGATTTTTTTTAATGCTCTTGTGTTGGTGTGGCTGGAGGTGGGAACTGACAGCGTAACACTGCATGTAGGGCCAGACTCCTCTTCCAGTCTTAATGTCCTCTCTTCCACCTTTGCTAGATTCCTTCCCATGCCTTCCTATCTGGGGCCTCCCTAGATGGATTATTGTTTTCATTGATATTGCAGTTAACTGCAAGTTACTCCCACAGTATTTCTGCCCTGAATTTTTGCTTCATATTTTTCTGCAAGTCTGTTTCACCACTTGTGGTGATCCAGAGCTTAACATGCATGTGTGTTCTGACCCTCGGAATGATTCTGCACAATTTTTCACGTGTCCATGTACATGAGTAGTTTTCAGTTGTCCGCAATCATGAACAGCGTTCCCATAGTGCTCCTAAGCTGGAGGTAGATCATCACACATTGATTGGGAAAGAGAAGAGTGGTCTCTTCCAACTAGAAGATGGTTCCCCAAGCCCTTCTCCATTCCAGCTTTATAGATTATTAATGCAAGTTTTTTTTTTTTAAAGAGAGAGGGGCCGTGGGAGAGAAAGAAAGAATCGATTTTTATTTAGTTTTTCATGTGGCTTTTGTTGCTCTGACACTTCATTGTGCACGTTGTGCTGGGGTTCAAACCCGCGTCCTTGTGCATGCCAGGCAAGCACTGTAATCACTGAGCCACTGCTCCAGCCCCACTGCCAATGTATTTTGGATTAAATGAAGGACGTGCCCGGGACCCTGTATCCGGGTGTACAGTTTGGAAGGTTGCCCAGACTGCCTTGTACCTTTGTGAGAAGTAAAGTCAAAGTGGTTACTCTCTGCATTTATACCATTTCCCCCCTTGTGAATTGTGTAAAGTGCTTTTCTGTGCACACAGGTATCTGTGTGACCATCCCTGCTCTCTCCTGTCCTCAAAATATTCCTGATTGTGTGAAAGAAGGCCTGTGCTCTCAGATTCCTTTCTTATGATAATTCATGGAGGGGAGAGAGGTTTTGACTTTGCCCCAGATTCTGAGACTGATTTGCTGTCAGAATTTGATCCCAGCTCTTAATCCCCAGACTTGTCAGTGTTTCCTGGACTTCAGGTATTATTTCAAATACAAAATAGAGAGAGCTACTTACTTTTTTGTAGCAGTATTTTATCATAAACCTTGTATGTTGGATCAGGAATCTCAAGAAGTGTTATGGATACGAAAGACGATTTAAGAAACGTGGACTGCTCTACCACGCAGTCCCTCCAGGGTCAAGTGGGAGGCAGTAAATTACACCTGCAAGTCTCAACGTCTTGAGAGCTTCAGTCAATTTCTTTTGATTCTTACCTCCTTCATCGCTTATTTCTATTAAATTGTTCTTAAGTATCAATTTGCCAAGTTGTTGTTTTTATATCTGGCACTTAATTTACTAATAAATTATAAAGTAATGTAGTGTCATTTTCCATTCCTGTAGCCTACCTGTAGTGACTTCCCTATGCCACAGTGTGACTCATTTGTTCTTTCCCTAAGGACTGGAAATAAAAGCAGAAAAGAAAACAGAACAGTTAAATTATCTATTTTTTCTTAATCAGGTTATGCTGTGGTTTCTTTAATGTGGCTTTGCGGACTCATTTTTAATATAGCTGCGCTGTACATAGCCATAGATCATTTTTTTGCACAAGTGCATGTGATCAGTTACCAACTGCAGATTGAAAACATTCAGGAGGAAGTTGTGTCTGTATTGAACATGTGTAGACTTTTCCCCGTCTGTATTCCCTAAACAATATAACAACAGCTCTTTATGTGGTATTTACAGTATGTGATGCATTAAAAGTAATCCAGACGTAATTTAAAGTATAGGGGTGGGTGTATACAGGTAATGTGCAAGCACTGCACTATTTTTTATAGGAGACTTGGGCATCTGTGGATTTTAGCCTCCAGGAGGTCCTGGAACCCATCCCCGGTGGACCTGGAAGGATGACTTTGTTTGTATCTGTTTAGCAGACCTTACCAGCAAAGATTTGTACGCTGGGTTCCGGGAATCTACAGACATCCCTTTCCCTGGCGGAGGTTGCAGATGTTAAATAAGCCAGGTTCTTAGACGTGCATGTGTATTTACTTTGAGGTAAGGAGGAAGTGAAGCATGGCGGTTGAAAACGTGTAGTTTTGGAGATGGACCTGGTTTAAGTCCCGCTCAGCCATCCAGTAGCTGACTAACCTGGGGTAGGTTTCTTACGCAGTCAGCTTGCTCACCCGTGAGAGAGGGAATAGCAGCCCCCACGGGGCTATCAAGAGCGTGCAACGAGATGCTGCCCAGGAATGTTTGTTGGAGAGGCCGGCATGCAGTGAGCCTCGCTAAATGCTTTAGATGTAATGAAAAGTTAAATGAAGTAAGCTATGAAATAACACCTTGCTCTGAATCTGATCCATGGAAGACATTGATGCTGGGCCTTGTCGGGGATGTGGAGAGGGAGACGCTGTCTGGCAGCGCACAGTATAAATCATAGCACTTTTTCCCGTGGACATCTGCACTTTACACTCGGTACGGAAAGTAAGCACTGCGGGTACTCAGGTGCCAGAACACACAGAATTGGGCCCTGAACAGTAACCCACTTCCACAGTGTCCAAATAAAAGCAGGGAAGTCGTCAAGCAGTTCTTTGAAACCAGTGTTTACCTAAGAATACCATTGGATACAGCTAATTGCTCTGTTCCCTCCTAACTTGCTAAGGAATTGTCTTTGAAGAACCCAGAAGGCAGTGAGGCTGTGAGGCTGTGATAAAGCCTTACTGTATTTTGTTTGAAAGAGAGAGAGAGAGAGGAGAGAGAGAGAGAATGAATTAATTTTATTTAGTTTTTCATCCGGTTTTTGTTGCTCTGACACTTAGTTTTGTTCGTGGTGCTGGAGTTCGAATCTGCGTCCTCACGCATGCCAGGCAAGCGCTGTAACCCCTGAGCCACCAGTCCAGCCCCAAGTCTTAGTGTATTTAACTGTGGCTATTTTTCTCACTTGAAGTGTTGGTTAGAGCTGTGTCTGGCCTCACTTGCAGGACTGAGTGGAGCTAATTTGAGAAACAGAAGCGGTGGAATCAGGAGCAGTCTCTCAGCGAGGATAGCCAGGATGCTGTGATGTTGGTGCTTTGGTTTGAGTTGACCTAGAAGTTGCCTTCAGTTGTCTTTGTGTAGGGTGATGCCATTCTACACCGTGCATTGTTCAGGATACAACAGACTGGTTATTCTAGAAGGAGCTTCTCTGGGGTGGTTCTTTTCTGTTGCATATGAGCATCTTAAGCTTTATGGAATTGAAGAACCACTTGCTTTATTAGGAGACAGATCCCATCCGGCCGCTCGTGGATGATGAGGGAGTGTCTCCTGGCAGGTGTCCACGTGTGACATGTTTCTCTTAACAGTGGGTTTTCTGTGTGTAGGGTGCCTGGTGTGTGGCACCTAGATGCTTCTTGCCTTTGGTTAAGAGCTACCTTTCGTTTTCACGGTTGTGCTCATGTGTGCCTCTTAGGCACCTGTATCTGCCGCTGCACAGGTGAGTGCATTTTGCCGTTTTCCAGAGGCCTTGCACCACTGTCTCCTCTCTGCTTCCTCCCTGGCAGCTGGGGAGAGTGGCCATAAAGGTTGAGGCCCTTGAATGAGGCATCTTGAAGACAGCTGTAGTTGCTTATCTTCTCTGTGAGAATCCATGGAAAGTTCCCTAGAGGAACTGAAACACTTTGGTTGGGAAAGGCGTCAAGATGTGAGGACCTAGGGACGTGTTCACCAGCTCTCAGCAAATGGTGGGGGAGGAAAGACTTCAGAAGGGCTCTTGGGCAGCACCGGCCTTTCACAAAGGAGAGAACTCAGGTCAAGGGGAGGGACGGAGCCCAGACTCGACATTGGTTCTCTCCGGCCCTGGTCCTGCATGGTGGCCTGCGGCGATGCATCCTGCCTGGGCTCTTCCTGTGGGTCTCTGCAGGTTCTGTGGTCCCTGGCTACTCGCAGTCTCTCTTAAGACCAAGGCTTTCTATTCTGTGCTTTTAATAATGATGAATCATAAAGGGGGCCTCTTCCATGTTTTTCTTCTTTCTTCCTTCCTCTCCCTTTATTTGCTCAATCTCTGCTTTTTGACCAAGAATCGTTACACAGAAACTTAAGTGCAGGGTGGGGGTTTAGTCAGCTTTTCATAGCGGTGAGCAAAAGGCCCGACAAGAACAGTTCTGAGGAAGAAGAGTTTGTTTGGTGCTCGTGCTTTCCGAGGTCTCAGTTCCTAGACTGTGGGCTCCATCCCTTGGGCACAAGAGGAGGCAGCCTTGGCAGCAGAGCGTGGGGAAGGGAAGTGGCTCAGCACAGGGCAGCAGGGGGCAGACGCCTCGGGCGCAGTTCCGTGGGGCTCCCAGGGTGCAGCCGCCTGTTCAGGTTGCATCGTTCGGTAGAAGCAGCTTGCAGAGCTCAGACATTTTTGGTGACTTGTTACAAGGATACAACTTGGGAAGAAGGGCGAGGTAAGGGTGGCACAGTGTCCACGCCCTCTCCAGATGTGCCTACGACACGTTCACCTGCTTGGAAGCTGGCAGTCGTGACAGGGTTTATGCAAGTTTCATTAAGCCAGCCCGGCTAATTAGATCAATCATAGGCCATTGATGATTTAGCCGGTGTCCACTCCGGTGGGGCCAGATGTTCCGTCCCTGTAAATCCTGCCCTGTCTGTACGGCCCCAGCCCATCTGCCACCTCTCCAGGTCTCTGCTCTGTGCACTCTCCCCACTTGACCTGAGTCGCCTAATTAGCACACCCAAGAAAGGGACTTACCATTCTAGAGTTTGCAAGCACTTCACAATCTGTACCTGGAACCTGGGAAAAGAGCAAATCTTTAGTTTTGGCTGTACCACAGCTGGGCTAAAAGGTGAGAGAGCCGAGGTAGTCAAGGAGAAGTGCAGTCTGCGAGGTGTCGATGACAGGGACCCTGGGTGGAGTGGTGAAGCCAGTCCTGTGTTACCTGGACCGTGAACGTCACTGACACTGGGGGCTCAAGAAGGGATAACGTGGCCAAAAGCAGCCTGTCTATTAGCAGCAAAACACTCTGCCTCCCCAGATTCTGCCTCATTAAGGTTTTATAATGATTATCACTTATTTTGTAAAGAAAGAAAAATGTCAAACTCCTCTGTACTTCCTGTGATGTGACTTCCCCTGGAAGAGTTTGAAAATCATTCCAGTCACACGTAAGGGCTAAGAAACTTCCCTAAGCAGTCTGATATGGAGCAGTGGCACAAAATCCCAGCGGGGTGTGAGCCGGTGGAGTCTCTGAAGACGTGAGTGGGGCTTGTCCTAGTGGCAGGTGTTGCTGCTTTCAGTGCATGTTAACCCTGAGTGAAGGGGGAGAGAGAAGCCCACCTAGCAAGGGCAGCTTTGGCTCCAGCCACAAGCTCATGAATATCTTTTACAAAGCAAATCTGAACTCTTGACTCACATTTCTCCTTGAGTTTCAGCTGCTTCCTTGAGAGGGAGGGATTTGTAACAGAAATGGTTATGCACTCCCATTTGAAACAGTTGAGTGATTTATTTAAAAAATAAGATCCTCTAAGAGGCAGCTCACAGTGCACATTACCAAGTGGGTGAGAGTTACCCTGCAGCCACCGCCTGAACCAGAACCCTGGCTCCTCCACCTGCTAGCTGAGTGACCTTGGCAGGCTGCTCAACTTTCCCGTTGGACCCTTCTCCACTTGTAAACTGGGGCAAGTGACTGAGGGCCCAAATGCTCTTAGTAGATGTCTGTGGCTGGCATGATTGCTCATGGCTTCCCTTTCACTCCTAAAAGTATCCTGAGTAATAAATTACATAGTTGCCTTAGCACTTACAGGAACTGTATTGGAAGGTCGTTTTGCACATTGAAACCATAAAAAACAATACCCTGGTATAATATGTGCTCAGCAAATATCAGCCACTACTATTTATTTATATGCTGTCTATTCTATCATTAGAATCATAATTTTAAGTACTAAGTTTTTAGCATTTCCCTAGAACTAGCAATAATTGTTACCATAAACCTTGGGTTGTGAACGGGATGTGGTTTCTTGGAGAATGAAGAGCCTCCATGGTGTGAGCAAGTTTAACACAGTTTTGAAAATTCTTTCCTTTTTTAACCTAACATGGAGGAAATGGCTGTTTTCATTCACTTCACTCAAAATGACAGGGCATGCTAGATTTACAGAGAAAATAGTGTGGGGTTGTTAATTTGGCTTGTGTGTGATTGTGTGGTTTTCTCTGTTTCTATCTTTGACCTTTCTCTCCTCATGCAGTAACTGAAACCAACAGAAGTCCCTTTTCTGTTGGCCCTTGTCCTAGGGGATAAATAAAATTCCATGTAATTCATCCAACGTTATTTGAACTAATGACTTTATCTGTCCACTCTTAAAATCCTTTGTTATGTTTGACATTGGGTATAAAAAAAGTGAAATTTTTTGGATATTTTACTTTGTTTTTCCAAACCTGTACCTTGGGTACAGGTGGTGCTAAGCCTAGAGGACAGCTGATCTGGTTAAGCTCTGGTACGGTTTGGAGATGAGGTGTCCACTGAAAGCTCGTGTGTGAGGCAATGCAAGAATGTTCAGAGCCGAAATGGTTAGGATTTGAGAGCTGGAACCTACTTCTTGGATGAATCTGCTTGGGTAGACCAGCTGGATGGATAATGAGTTAGGTGTGGCTAGGGTGGGTCACCAAGAGCATGCCTTTGTTTTGTCCCTGGTGAGCAGAACCCTCTCTGCTTCTGTCCCCATGTCCTGAGCTGCCCTCCTCCACCATGCCCTTCCACCATGATGTTCTGCCTCACCTTGGCCTCAGAGCAGTGGAGTCGGCCAGCCATGGAAAGAACCTCCGAAATTTAGCCAGAATTGGCTTTCCTACTCCAGGTTGTTCCTGTCAGGTCTTTTGGTTACAGTAATGAGAAATTGGCTAAAATAGCACAGAGGCAGAGTAAGCATGAAGGTGCCTTGGGTGAAAGTCTTGATTCGTGCCTCTTCTGCTCGCCAGCTCTGTGACCTGACATGCAGTTATTTCATTTCCCTGAGCTTCTGTATTCCTCATCCCTAAAATGGGCATAATATTCGCCTGCTGTCCAGGGTCATTGTGAGGATCAGGTGACGTGATGAGGGTTGGGATGTTTCCAGCAAACACCAGGTAGCGTGACAGTGTCTTTCTGCAAAGATGTTGGAGACGACCAAAACGAGAACTCCTTGTAGAGGTAGGTGAGCCACGGCTGTCTCTATTGATGCAAACACTCTTCTTTTAGCGTGTCTCTACGCTGTTGATTGTTCTAGTTCTGGTGACTTAACTGTGTTGCTGCTTCAGCATGCATGGAATCCTTCAGATAGACAGCAAGATGATTTTTCTGTTATCCTAAATTTCAGGCTGCTGGAACCAGGCCGGTGGAAGCCGGTGGAATCTACTACATTGAAGGCTTGCCTAGAAGCCACGTGTGCCAGGGAGCCCTGCTTCTAGCCAACCAGGGCAAGGGCAGCTTAGAGCTCCAGGGATCTTACACACCTCTCAAGGTTATAAGTTAGAGAATAAAATCTGTCCTTATGAACTGTGAATTTCTTTGTACTTGAACTTCTAAGGAAGTCTTTGATTGCTAAAATTTGGGTGCCCTGGAAGGTATAGTCTTTTGTTCTTTTCATTTATCCTGGTTCAATATTTTGTATTCTTTAACTTAAAAAATTTTAACAGAAAAATCCAACCATGCAAAAGTCGAAAACATAGTGTCTTAAACCCCAGTGTCCTTACTGCCCAGCTCCAATAATTATGAATTCATGACCAATCTTGTTTCATCTGTTTATCTACTTCCTTGTCCCTAGTAACCTGCTCTTCTGGATTGTTTGAAGCAAATTTTAGACTTCATATTTTATTTAAAAATTAGATGATCTTCCTGTTTATTTTCATTTTTAAAACTGCTTTATCAGTGTCATTGATGCACAATTAAGTTGTTATTTTTAAATATTAGTACTTTAAAGTAACATATGCCTAATATATTAACATAAACACACACTCTCTTTATAATCAGAGTCATTAAAAAATTATACATTTTGATGGATACAGAGAAGTACATATATGAAATCACCAGTCAGGATACTCTAAAAGTTTTATTAGTGATATTTTTTTTTTAAGAGAGAGAGGGAGAAGGAGAGAATGAGTTTTATTTAGTTTTTCATTTGGTTTTCGTTGCTCTGACACTTCATTGTGTACATAGTGCTGGGGTTCAAACCTGGGTTCTCGCGCATGCCAGGCAAGCACCGTAACCCCTGGGCTACTGCTCCAGCCCCTCTTAGTGCTATTTTGTAATCTCATGATCCTGTTCTTCTCTGCTTCCTATCCAAACACAACTCCTAATCTGCTTTCTTTCTGTCCTGGCAGAGGTACCATTTTGGAAGCTGCAAGACCCATTAGGAGGCTTTTGTAGTTGGTCCATGTGAGAAGTGATGGTGGTTTGGATCCAGGAGGTTACCATGGAGATGAGCGGTGATCCTTTAGAGATCTGCTTTGGAGGCAGAGCTAATCAGAACAGTCAGCTGTTGTGATGAGGGCAAGGAAGGAATCTAGAATTACTCAGGATTCAAACACTTTAAGATAATCACAGCATTGCTGGGTTTTCTCACAGATATTTAAAATAAAGCATAGTTGCTTTTGTGAAACTGAAAATAACAAGTGCTGGTTTTCCTCTAGGATGTTCATGATATAATTTCAGCTGAATGAGGAAAAAGAAAGTAGTGTAAAAGCAAATGACATTCCAGAGTTTTCTAAGTGTCTCGAGGTGAAGTTCACAGGGTGTTTGTGTACTGGTTTTGCTGTTGAAGATGGTCATGTTCAGTGGAGTCTGATGCTGTTGAAGCTGGCTGCCTCTGTAGCTTGTGAGGCTCTCAAGGACTTTCACTGTAATGTAAGACAGTCTGCCTTTATTCACAAGAAATTTTTACCTGCATGTATTTTATTAGAACTTAGCTGCCATTTGGGAGTTGTAAAAACTGGGTCAGGTGGTCTCCATGGGTTTGGAATTTGAAGAGTTATATGCCACCAGGATTATTAATTTTATGGCTTCTCTTGGGAAATCGGAGTTAGTTATGACCTAGTAATATGTAACAGTAACATCAGTGTGATATTTATTCTTCATTATTTGATATGCGCTTCCTATGTATTATCTCATTTAATCCTTACATCAATACAGTGAAGGAGGCATTAATATTATCTTCATTTTATAGGGGAAAAACCTGGAGATAGAGGGATTGTAACTAATCCAAAGTCTCATAGTCAGTGTTAGAGTTAGGATTTGGACTCAGAAAGGTCGCCTGAATCTAGAGACCATGCCCTTCATAAGAGAGAACATTTGAAGCCAGGAGGGGTGACAGATGTCTATCATCTCAGCTCTCAGGAGACTGGGTAGGAGCATCACAAGTTTGAGGCCAGCTTCAGCAACTTAGTGTGACCTTATCTCAAAGTAAAAATAAAAAGAGGGCTGGGGGTGTGGATTATCAAATACCCAGGCAGTATTCAAATTTCCTTAATTATCTGATGACTTTTTCTATAATAGGTATATTAAAGTCATTGGATTCCTGAATATTTTTGATTGAGTCTTTATTTCACTAATTACAATATGAAGAGGTCAAATACAGCCCTGGAAATCCACCAGACAGGCAAAAAAACTGAGATGTGCTTATTCTCAAGAAACTTGTACAGCTTTGGGTAAGAATGGGTGACAGTATGTGACATTCTTGCCTGGGAATAATCTCATATTCTGTTCCTCTGTCTGCAAAAGTAAAATGCAGTTTTGCCAGGTCAGGACAGTGGTATGAGCCAAGGGTAGTAGGCTTGACTTGGGGTGGAGAGAGTAGGCACTGAAAACCCAGGAATCAGCCTCACCGCAGAATGTTTTCAGAAATCCCACAGCATTAGGAACCCAGGCAGCAATTCTGATGAGGACTCAGGGGAGGACAAGCCAGAAATTTAACAGGGAGATCAGGGAACGAGCTGCCCACCTTCCGTCACTGCTAAGTATCCGGTGGGCAGACCAAGAGTGAAAGCCAGGGGACTTGAGATTGACCACCAGGAGGAAGGCCGTTCCTCGGTCCAGTTTTATTAGTTGGCACAAGGTGGGGGCCTCAGGTTCCATGTGTCTGAGCAGAGCCTCTGCTTACAAAGCTGACCGAAAGTTAAAGTGTGCATCGCAGGCACGGCCTCCAGGGATCCAGCCTGAAAAGTAAAAAGACTGAGCAGAGTCATCAGTGGTTGCAGGTGACGGAAGAACAGATTGAACAGTTTATATTCAGGGAGGTTATTAAAACAAATGTGTGTACAACTCTCATATCTAGGTAACGTTATAGATATCCAGTTTTCAAATAAGTGTAATAAATATCTGTTAGAGAGTTGTACTAAGGAAAAAGATTATTTAAATGGAAGCTGACTCTGAGTAGGCCCAGTTGTTGTATTTAACAGAGACTTGAAAGCAGCTGTTAACATAGGCTAGTCTGAAGCATGTGCCTGTAGTCCTAGCTACATGGGATTGCTTGAGCCCAGGAGTTGGAGGCCACTCTGGGCAAAATAGCAAGATCCTCTCTCTAGAAAAAAGAAAAAACAAACTAATATATTTAAAGAACTAACAGAGAAATTATCATTTGAAGAATTAGCACAAAATATGCTAAGTATGAATGAACCAATAGTGAATTAGAACAGACAAATGGAAATTATTTTTTAAAAGTAATTTAAAAGTGGAATTTCTAAAACTGGAAGGTACACTAATTGAAATGAAATGTTCTGTAGGTGAACACAATAGCAGATTAGAAATGATGGAAGAAGGAATCAGTGAGCTGAAGGTGGAGCAGGAGTGGTTATCCAAATCAAAGGGCAGTGGAAAAATATTGGTGAAAAATCAATAGAGCCCCACATAACATCTACCAATTCCATCATGTTTCACGGGAGCCCCAGATGGAAAGGAGAGAAAGGGACAAAAAAATCTGAGGGAATATTCTGAAAACTTTCCACATTTGTTGAAAATTATAGTTTCAAGAAGTTCAGTGAACTTCAGTGAGAATGAGTACAAAGAGAAACAGATCATAGTCACTGTTGGAAGACAAAAAATATTGAATGCTATAAGAGACAAATAACTCATCACACATAGGGCAACAATAGTGCGATTAATGACTGTTTCTCATTAGAAATAATAGGGGCCAGAAGTTAGTGGTTCAACATAATCAAAGGGAGGAAAGAAAAAGGAACCTTACCAATTAAGATTTCTATGTCTGGGGATTGGAGCAGTGGCTCATTGGTTACGGCACTTGCCTGGCATGTGCGAGGATGGGAGTTTGAACCCCAGCACCCATGTACACAGCTAAGTGTCAGAGCACCAAAAGCCACGTGAAAAACTAAATCAAAATTGATTCCCCCCCACCATCCTTCTCTCTTATTTATTTATTTTTTTAAAGAGAGAGGGACAGTGAGAGAGACAGAGAAAGAGAGAAACAACTTTATTTATTTTTTCACATGGCCTTAGTTGCTCCAACACTTAGTTGTGTATGTGGTACTGGGGTTTGAACCCAGGTCCTCATGCTTGCCAGGCAAGCAATGAAACTGCTGAGCCACCGCTCCAGCCCCTGTCCTTCTCTCTTAAAAAAAAAAAAATTCTATATCCAACAAAACTGGCTTTCAAATATGAAAGTGAAGGACTTTTGGTTCAGAAAAGATCATTTTACCATTGATACCTGTTGTGTGATGTGTGCATGTGTGTGTACACAGGTGTGTTTCTCACATGTACATTAACGACACATTCGTAGAGTAATGGTATTAAAGGTGTGCATAGAGATACCCTGTAAAGCACTATAGTAAATAAAACTGGAATTCTTGAAACAATACTGTATGAGAAGTCCAAAGGGAGGCAGGAGAAACATAATGGAAGAGTCCTCTGTTCTGATTAATTTGAATTTCCTCCCTGTTTCTTTTGGTTAGTTTGGCTGAGGCCCTATCAATCTTGTTTATCTTATCTTGTTTTTAAAGTACCAGCTCTGTTTCATCAATCCTTTGTATTTTTTATTCTCAAGCTTATTGATTTTGGCTCTGATCTTAATTATTTCCTTCCTTCCTTCTACTGATTTTGGAATTGGTTTGTTATTTTTTGAGGGCCTTGAGATGTTTATGTAGGATCATTTTCTTATGTAGGCACTCGCAGGTATAAACTTTCCTCTTAGAACTGCCTTCATAGTGACCCAGAGGTTCTAGTGTGTTGTATCACTATTCTCTTTTGAGTCTAAGAATTTTTAATTTCTCCCTTGATTTCTCCCATCATCCATTTATCTTTCAAAAGGGTATTGTTCAATCTACATATGTTTATACAGTTTCTGTAGTGTTTTTTGGTGTTGATTTCTAATTTCATTCCATTATGATCTGATAAGATGTAAGGAATTATATTAATTCTTTTGTATTTGCCACGAGTTGCTGTGTGGTCTAAATATGATCTATTTTGGAGAAGGTTCCATGAGCTGCGAGGTCACGGTGCATACAGCTATTGTTGGATGAAGTACTCTATGGATTTCTATTAGATCCATTTGATTTATAATATTTTTCAGGCCCAAAGAGTCTTTACTGAGTTTTTGTCTGGATGAGCAATGGTGAGAGAGGTGTGTTGAAATCACCCAATATTATTGTACTGGGGTCTATCTGGCCCTTCAGTTTGAGTAGTGTCTCTTTTATGTAATTAGTTGCATCCACATTTGGGGCATAAATATTTGTTATTGCTCTCTCTTCTTCTTGGATTGTTTCCTTTACCAACATGAGGTGACCTTCTTTGTCTCTTCTGATTAATTTTGGTGTGAAGTCTGCCTTGTCAGATAAGAGAGTAGCTACTACTGCTTATTTTGGGGCTCCATTCACATGGCATACCAATTCCATCCTTTCACTTTCAGCCTGTGGCTGTCTTGCCTGTAAAGTGCAACTCTTGTAAACATCATATAGTAGTGTCTTATTTTTTTAATCCATTCTTCCAATCTCTTAATTGAAGAGTTTACATTCAATACAGATGAAAAAATGAGAAATCACCACAGACATCTCAGAAATCCAGTGGATCATTAGGGATTATTTGGAAAGCTTATGATCTAATAAAATGGAAAACCTAGAACAAAAGCATACATTTCTAGACAAATACAGTCTGCCAAAACTGAATGAAGAGGACATAGAAAACCTGTACAGACCAGTACCTTTTTTTTTTAAGACAGAAGGACAGTGAGAGAGAGAGAGAGAGAGAGAGAGAATATTAATTTTTATTGAGTTTTTCACATGGCTTTTGTTGCTCTGACACTTAGTTGTGTACATGGGTGCTGGGGTTTGAACCCATGTACTTGTGCATGTCAGGCAAGCACCGTAACTGCTAAGCCAGTGCTGTAGCTCCAGACAGTAACTTTTAATGAGATGCCAGCAGTAATGAAAGGCCTTCCAAAAAAGAAAAGCCCAGGACCAGATGGATTCAAAGCTTTGGCTGAAGAAGAAATTTGGCTGATATTCCTCATATCATTCCATAAAGTAGAAAGGGATAGAATGCTTCCAAATCCATTCCATGAAGCCAGTATCACGTTCATACCAAAATCAGATAGGGACACATCAAGAAAAGAAAACTATATAGATCAATATCCCTGATGAACTTAGATACAAAAATATTTAGTAAAATAAAATATTAGCAAATCATGTTCAACAACATATTAAGAAAATTGTACACCATGACCAAGTTGGTATTTACCAGAGATGCAAGGATGGTGTAATATGCACAAATCAATAAATGTAATTCATCACATTAACAGAATTAAGGACAAAATCACTTAGTAATCTCAATAAATGCAGAGAAGTCCTTTGACAAAATTCAGCACCCATTCATGATAAAAATGGTGAAGAAAATAGGACAGAAGGAACTTACCTCAACATCATAAAGTCTATATATGAGAAACCCAAAACCAACCTCATAGTAAAGGGGGGAAAACAAAGAATTTCCTTTAAAATCTGGAAGAGGACAAGAATGTCCACTTTTACCACTCCCATTTAATATAGTGCTAGAGATGCTAGCAATTGGGCAAGAGAAGGAAATAAAAGGGATAAGAATAGGAAAGGAAGAAGTCACATTATCACTGTGCAGATGATATGATCCTATATCTAGAAGATCCAAAAAACTCCACCATAAGACTGCTACAGGTAATAAACAAATTTGGCAAAGTAGCAGGTCACAAAATCATCATACAAAAATGAATAGCTTCCCTGCATGCCAGCAAAGAATCTGCGAGAAAGAAATCAGGAAAACAATTCCGTTCACAATAGCCTCAAAAAACAAAACAAACCAACCAAACAAAAAAACTCACCTAGGAACAAATCTTACCAAGGAGGTAAAACACCTCTAAAGTGAACGCCTCTAAATTGAACACTATAGAAATAGAACACTGGAGAAATTGAAGACCTCAGAAGATGGAAAGACCTTGCATGTTGACGGATAGGGAGAATTAACATTGTTAAAATCACCATATGACCAAAAGCAACATATAGATTCAGTGTCATCCCCATTAAAATACCAATGACATTCTTCACAGAACTAGAAAAAAAAAGTCCTAAAATTCATTTGAAGAATAAAAGATCCAGAATAGTCAAAGAAATTTTAAGCCAAAAAAGCAATGCTGTAGACATCACAGTACCTACTTCAAATTAGACGACATAGCTGTAGTAACAAAAACTGCATGGTATTGGCATGACACATAGACCAGTGGTAGAGAATAGAAGACAGAGACAGGCCCTCAGATCCAGTCATCTCATCCTTGACAAAGGTGCCAAGAACATACATTGGATAAAAAATACGACTAGAACTTTATTACTCACCCTGCACAAAAATAAACTCAAAATGGATCAGCGACCTTTGAATTAGACCAGAAACTGTGCAACTCCTGGAAGAAGATGTAGGATTGACACTGTAGCTTTTAGGCAAGGACTTCCTCAATAGCACGTTTAGAGCTCAGGAAATAATGCCGAGAGTTAATAAATGAGAGAGCAACAAATTTAAAAGCTTCTGCACAGCAAAGTAAACAATTAGGAGTGTGAAGAGAGAGAGCCCACAGAGTGGGAGAAAATTTTTGGTAGCTATTCTGATGGAGGATTGGTATGCATAGAGCTCAAAAAATCAGGTAACACGTTGGGGTGGGGTGGTGGCTCAGTGATTAGAGCACTTGTCTGGCATGCCTGAGGACCTGAGTTTGAACCATGTACACAAGTGGGTGTCGGAGAAAGCAGAACCAGAGGAAAAATAAACAAAAACTGATTCTCTTTCTCCCTCTCTCTCCCTCCCTCCCCCCTCCCTTCCTTCTCTCCCTTTTAAAAATAAAAAAGAAAGAATGAAAAGAAAGCGACCAGGGAATGGGGGGGATGCTGGGGAATGATATCAGCCAAAATATATTGTTAAATTTTGTGCATTATGAATATGTAGCAACAAATCCCATCAATATGTAGAACTATAATGCACCAAATAAAATGTGGGAAGGACATAGATAACAACAGAAAACAATAGAATAAAATCACAAAAGTCCTGCTGTCAATAGTCATATTAAAAGTACATGGTTTAAATATATTAAAAGGCAAATTGACAGAGTAGATTAAAAAACATAATTCACCTATATGCTATCTACAAGAAACTCACTTCTCATGTGGTGATATAAACAGGTTGAAAATGAAATGATTGAATAAGATATTGTGCAAGTATTAATCATATGAAAGCAGAAATGGCTTAACTAAGAGCATATAAAATAGACTTCAGGGGCTGGAGCCGTGGCTCGGTGGTTATGGTGCTTGCCCAGCATGCTTAGGTACATGGGTTCAAACCCCAGCACCATGTACACAACTAAGTGTCAGAGCAGCGAAAGCCACGTGAAAAGCTCAATAAAAATTGATTCTCTCTGTCTCTCTCTTTCTCATCATCCTTCTGTCTTTAAAAACAAACAAACAAACAAACAACTTCAAAGCAAAGAGAGTGAGCAGAACCAGGGAAGCACATCACGTGATGACAGAATGGTGACTGCAGTGGACACAGCTGGAACACGAGGAGCGAAGACAAACACAGTTGAAAGGAGAAGTAGCACAGTCCAAAACAATAGAGATTTTTTTTTTTTAGAGAAAGAGAGAGAGTCAATTTTTAAATGTTTTTTATTTTTCCTGACGCTTAGTTGTGTATATGGTGCTGGGACTCGAACCCAGGTCCTCATGCGTGCCAGGCAAGTGCTCTGCCACCAGTCACTTCTCCAGTCCGAATAGTTGGAGACTTTTCTTAACAACTGATGGTATAATTAGATAGAAAATCAGCAAGTATGTACAGGAATTCCGTAAGACTGTCAGCCAACAGGGTCTAATTCCCGTTTCTGGTACAGTCTATTCTGCAAGACTATAGAGTACCCATTCTCTTTAAGTGCTCTTGGGATGTGTGCCAAGCTAGAGCATATCATGTACCATGAACTGAACCTTCCTGAACAATTCTTTTAAAATTGAAGGCATACGGGATTGTGTTCTCCAACCACAAGGAAATCAGACTTGAAATCAATAGCAAATGTTAATAGGAAACTCTCCAAACACACGGAAACTGAGCAACACACTTCTAATCCTTGGGCCACAGGAGAAGTTCAAGGTAAATCAAGCCATATATTGAAGGAAACTGAAAATACAGCATGAAAATTTGCAGGGCTCCATGAAGGCAGCACTGATTAGGGAATTTGTAGCACTGCACATGAACATTAGAAAAGAGAAAAAGCAACCAGGTGCTTAGGGTGTGTGAGGCTGCAGGTTCAGTTCCCAGCACCAAAAGGGACGGAGGAAGGAAAGAAGAAAAGTCTTAAAAAAGAGCAAACTGGGCCCCAAGCAAGCAAAAAGAAGGAAAAAAGCAGCATTGAAGGCACAAGAACATTGAAATTGAAGGCACAAGAACAAGAGGGAGACATCAATGTCGTAAAGAGCTGGTTCTTTTGGAGGATTAATAAAGATGAGTAAAGTCCTCAATAATAGATTAATAAAATAATCCATAACTTTTTAAGGCTGTGAGTAAACCTTAATTTTAGGGACACTGTTTAATCCACTACATCCTCCTAGTAATTTTTCTGCATTTTGGCAAAGTGGCAAGCATTTCCAACAATTACGGCAAATCCTACGTCGTGTTGTTTTGCAGGAAAAGTAGTCTTATTTATAGCTACCGGCTGAGCAGTCACCCAGATTAAGGCCTCTGTTAACTGCCACCATCGGATTGGCATGGGCTGACCAGGTGACTCTCCCATGCTGTGTCACTGGGAAGAGTGTCGTTGATGAGTTGCAGACGTGAGTGATTGGAGTAGGTGAAGTAAGGAACCGTTTCGTTCGCACACCTTCCTATTGACAAACGAGCTCCTTGTTCTTAGATGTGTCTTGACCAAAGAATTGAATCTTGCAGATGGAGGGAGATTTGAATCAGAATTAATTTCTCCTTCGGTACACGGTGACCGCATGTGGAGCACCACCTAAAGCCATTGGCAGGAATTACCAGTGAAGAAGTTTAATGCAAGAAGTGTGACCGTTATAGGGGACAGACACGCTGCTGTGAAAGCTTCCATTTATGCCACTGGGAATTCTCAGTGCAAGTCTTTCTTTTCCACAGTAATAAACTCACCCGGGAAATTCTGATGCAGCGTCTGTCAGATTTTGGATCTTCCTGGAGATCTGTGATGCTACACGTTAATTTCACATGTTGATTGCTATATTTTCAGCTTTCCTGTTGTAATCATAAAAAGTTGATTGATTTAGCATTAAGCCCTTGGAAATACTGTGACCCTGTAGAGGGATAATGAAGAGCCGGTGGCTTTGTGACAGTATCTGGAAATGCTTAGAAGAAAACATGCGCTTCTGCCCACGTGTGACATTCAGAGGACAGTGTGTCAGCATACTTGGATAAAATGTGGTTCTTTTAACTTTTGCCACATATGTAATGGTCCTTGGCAGTGGGTTGTTGACAAAAAGTGGGAAGACCAAGATAAGAGAAAGATTGTCCTCTTGTTTTCTGTAAACGGAGGAGAAGTTTGTGTGATTTGTTGCCTTTTTGATCAACAAAGAAAAGCAAAGAAATCCTTACCTCTTCCTGCTCCCTGGTTGTGGCTATGGCTTACAGAGCTTAGTGGCGCCTCGCAGATGTCCTTTGCATGGCTACCTGATGGCCTGGCTTTCAGTGGAGGCGTTTGGATCTTCAGTTGCCTTGCGCCTTCATTGGAAGTTCTTTCTAGAAGAAACAGTTGTGCCTTACGCTGCTTGATCTGAATCTTTTTTTAAAGAGAGAGAGAGGGACAGTGAGAGAGAAAGGGAGAATGAATTTTCTTTAGTTTTTCCTCTGGTTTTCGTTGCTCTGACACTTTGTTGTGTATGTGGTGGTGCAAAGCTGGGTCCTTGGGCATGCCAGGCAAGCACTGTAACCCCTGAGCCATCGCTCCAGCCCCTTGACCGGGAACTTGTTGTAGTGACAGTCTCTGTTCCTTTCTAACCTCCTTTTAGGCTCTCCCCAGTTTCCTGCATGTTTGGCTGCTAACTGGGAGAAAGGCAGAGTGACTGAGAGCATGGACTCTGGACCGTGGAGCAGGGCTGCCTGCCACTTACCTAACCTACCTGCAAAGTGGTTATGGGGACTGCACGAGTCAGAACCTGCAGAGTGCTCAGAACTGTGCCGGGTTCATAGCTGGCACTCTGTGCGTCCTTTTTAAAAGAAGACAAACTATAAACTGTGCTTGTATCTTGATTATGTTGACGGTTATGACTGCATATAACTGTCAAAACTCAGGGAAATGTGCATTCAGAAGAGTGTTTTTTACTGTATGTAGATTATTCCTCAATAAACCTGACCCCAAGATTTTTTTTTTTTAAGAGAAAAAGAAAATTAATTCAACTCGCAACGGGTTTATCAGGCTTTGCACAGTGGAATTATAGAAACATAATGCAAAGCAGCTTGCCCTCTGGTTGAGCAAACCAGTTATGAAGCAGGGTCGCTTTGCACGTCAGTATTGAGAAGGCACGGGATGCTTCCAGGGCTTAGTCAGGCATCCAGTCTGGAAGTGTTGTAGGGGACTAGAGGTGGGATGGCTCCCTTTAGTCACGAAGGCCTCAGCAGAGTGGGAACTTGCAGCTGCAGGAGACCGGTAGGATGGCATTTGGGGACGTGGACGTTTAGTGGGTGCTGGGGTACAGGTGAAGCGCCAGTGGAAATGCATGTGGAGAGCTGAGGTGACCTTCAGATGGCTGGATGACCCCAAATGCACTCTGCCACTGTGTGAGGCATCCGAGGTGTCTGGACTCACATTATTTTCTCTTTATCCACAGAAAGGTCCCCCTTCTGGGAAAGATCGTGTGAAGAAGGGTGGTTCCTATATGTGCCACAAGGTAAGTTGTCATTAATCCTACATTTGCCACAAGGTAAGTTGTCATTAAATTTGTGTTGGTAGTTTATGGATCTGTTATAGAAAACAGCCTCCAAATGTCCCAATTACTTCTGCTCATACACACCTGTGCCCACAGAAACCAGAACCGTGGGAGAGTTGTGCCACATTCGGTCTCTGGCCTGGGGAAAAGTGGCAGGAGAGCAGAGGCTGGAATGTCCTGTGCAGGCCTCTGCTGTCCATCTCGGTGGGCTTTGCACGTTGTCTTGCATGGAAGTCTAAGGCTGCATCTTTAAGTTACTTGAGACTTCTGCAAATATCAGGGTTCCCTGTTGAGGTTCAGATGAGAACCGTGAGTGGAGAGTGGTTCGAGGTATATCAGAAGGGAAGTATCCCAAGTGTAAACACATACTGTGTGAAATAAGCCTCATTCTGCATTATTTTTTTTTAATAGAGAGGGGGACAGTGTGAGAGAGAGAGACACAGAGAGAGAATCAGTTTTATTTACTTTTTCATGTGGCTTTCATTGCTCCGACACTTGTTGTGTATGTGGTCCTGGGGTTTGAACCACTTCTTGTTATAACTGCAGGTGTAATGGATAAATTGAAATCAACTGTATGAACTTCGACCTGAATCACTGTATTAAAAATTCTAAGTTAACAAATGCAGAGGAAGGCACGCTTACCAACAGACTCACACAGGGACATAATCTACAGACTGGGCGTCCCCAGCCTCTGCTGCAGAGTTCAGTGCCTGAAAAGCTTTACAAAATCCTGATGTCCAGGTCATACCCCATGTCACGCATCCCAGGCAAGCGCTGTAACCGCTGAGCCAGCGCTCCAGTCCCTCATTCTGTCTTCATTTGGGACTGTTTCTGCTCTTCAGGCTGTAATTTCAGAGTCCAAGCTCACGTTTCTTGGTTAGTCGGGTGACTTCATGTTTTCATGCGTAAACTTTCTGAAGCATTTTGAAATTGAATACTATCTCCTCCTTTCTTCTTCAAGTCAGGGAACTTCAGCTTCTGTCTCTGCCCCTGTGTGAAGAAGGCATTTTGTAGATTGATTGCTAAGAGACTTTGCTTGGTAATTTATTCAGTCCAGGCTGTTAGGGACTTAAAGCTACTTATCATGGCTCCAAATGAAGTTACTGGTTTGATACTGCAGGCACTGGAAAACTGCCCTAGAGCCCTAGCCCTCAGACATTGCATCACTTTGGAATCTAAAGCCAGGCCTGCTGTTTGTCCTTACCTAATCTGAGTTTTCTGGGGTGTGACCTGGACATCAGCTTTTGTAAAGCTTTTGTAAAGCTTTTCAGGCATTGAAACTCTACAGCAGAGGCTGGGGACTCCTAGTCCCGAGATTATGTCATGTGTGAGTCTGTCGTAAGTGTGCCTTCTTCTGTATTTGTTAACTTAGAATTTTTAATCCAGTGATTCAGGTGGAAGTTCATACAGTTGACTTCAATTTATCCATTACACCTGCAGTTACAACAAGAAGTGGATAATCATAGCTTTTTATTTTTATTTATTTATGTATTTATTTTTTGGGTACCAGAGATTGAACCCAGGGTCACTTAACCACTGAGCCACATCTCCAGCCCTTTTTATTTTTTATTTGAGACAGGATTTCTCTAAGTTGCTTAGGATCTTGCTAAATTGCTGAGGCTGGCTTTGAACTTGTGATCCTCCTGCCTTAGCCTTCCAAGACATTGGGATTACAAGCATGTACCACCATGCCTGGCTTCAATTTTAGCTTTATAAAATCCTGTTTTGTTATATTACTTGTTTGTTTATTTATTTTTAGACAGAAAGAGAAAGAGAGAGAGAATCAATTTTATTTAGTTTTTCATGTGACTTTTGTTGCTCCAACCCTTAGTTGTGTATGTGGTGCTGGGGTTTGAACCTGCATCCTCGTGGATGCCAGGAAAGCACCATAACCGCCAAGCCACTGCTCCAGCCCCTGTGTATTTTTGAGATGGAGTTCTGCTATACTGCTCAGGCTGGCCTCAAACTTTGGGGCTGTAATGATCCTCCTGCCTCAGCCTCCTGAGTAGCTAGGTAGGACTATGGGTGTGCCCCACTTTGAAGTCCTATTTTTAATTTTAAATTAAATGTGTTATCCATGTATTCTAAATGTTCATATGCATAACATCAATCTTAGTCCAAGATTGTTTCTTTTATTGAAGTTGCTATTATGAGTATATTTTGATCTTCTTGCTGGGGAACTACACTTTCATGGAAAATAGTTGAATCTCTGTATAGTAGTTTGTTTTTTTAAGAGAGAATCAGTGAGAGGGAGAGATAGACAGATAATCAATGTTATTTAGTTTCTCATGTGGTTTCGTTGCTCCTGCACTTCGTTGTGTTTGTGGTACTGGGGTTTGAACCTGCATCCTCATGCATGCCAAGCAAGTCCATAACTGCTGAGCCACTGCCCCAGCACCTAAATTGTAGTGTTCTGAAACCCCAATAGGCACCAGTTAGTCTCTGACATAGGGCACTTTTCTTAATTGAAAATCTATTTACTATGAATAATTGGGGACCAGAAGATTTTGCATCGAGAATAAGTAGGGAAAATGAAGATTATAAAACAAATATACAACATTTTAAACAAGTAAAGAACAGTATAAAATATACCATTTCCATGCACTGCCATTGAACTATGATCCCAGCCCCCAGTTGACTTTTAAAAATATCTTTTAACCTAATTCATGCTTTTATTAAATATATTTAAATGGTATGATCATTTTTTTTTGTATTCATCTTGTATCCCCCAACCTCACTAAACTTATCTGTTGGTTCTAGTAATGTTTTTATGGATTTGATCAGATTTTTTACAAAGATAATCACATGATCAGCGACCAGAGACAGTTTTACTTTTTCCATTTTAGTGTGGATGCCTTCTATAACTTTTTTTGCTATATTACATTGTCTAGAACTTCCTGTATAATATTGAATAGAAATGGTCAAAATAGAGGCTCATACATATCTCATTCTTGATCTTGGGAAAGAAATGTTCAGTTTTTTAAAATTAGGCCTGATGTTAACTGTAGTTTTTTCATGAATGCCCTTTATCAGATTGAGGGTGCTTGTTTCTGTTCCTAGGTTTTTTTTGTTTCGTGTGTGTGATTTTGTTTTTTGTTTTAATCAGCAATGGGTGTGAATTTTGCTCGGTGCTTTTTCTACATCCTTGACATGACTATATGGTCTTTTTTCAGTGTGTTAACATGAGGAGTTATACTGACTGATTTTTTTGATAACAGGGATTGAACCCATAGTGCTTAAAAACTGAGCCATGTCCCCAGCCCTTTTTATATTTTGTTTTCATGCAGGGTCTCTGTAAGTTGCATAAGGCCTTGCTAAGTTGCTGAGGCTGGCTTTGAAAGCACCATCTTCTTGTCTCAGCCTCCAGAGTTGCTGGGATCATAGGTGTGCGGCTCTGCGCCCAGCTTATACTGACTGATTTTTACATATTAAACCATACTTATATTCCTGGGATACACTCCACTTTGTCATGATGTATTATTGTTTTTACATAGTTTGGATCCAGTTTGTTAAAATGTTGATTATTTTTGCATCTAGTTTGTGGTGAATATAGATCTTTTCTTTTGATATCTTTGTCTGGTTTTACTATAAAGGATCAATGTGTTCATAGTTAAGCTCTTCAATTTTTTTTTTTAGAGCGAGAGAGAGAGAAGGAATCAATTTTATTTAGTTTTTCATGTGGCTTTTGTTGTTCCAACCCTTCGACACTTTGTTGTGTACATGGTGGTGGAGTTTGACCTTATGTCCTTGGGCGTACTAGGCAAGCACCGCCACCACTCCAGCCCCTAAACTCCTCAATTTCAGAAATAGTTCATGTAGAATTAGTATTATTTCTTCCTGAAATGTTTGATGGAATTCCTCAGGGGAGGCATTTGGGCCTGGAGTTGTGTTAGTGCTTTTATCTTTACTGTAGAAATGAAATGCCTGTGGTGGATTAATTCCTTAAAGAAAAGAGGTTTATTTTGGCTTGTGGTTCTGGAGGTCCAGGGCCTAGAGGTCACATCTGGTGGTGGCCTTCTTACTGGCAGAGTTCTGAGGTGGTGCAGGGCATCACATGCAAGATATGGGGGCCTAGCTGTGAGGTGTGTGTTCTGGCCTCTCTCCCTGTTCTTAGCAAAATCCCAAGACTTAATCATGGAGCTTTCATTCTAATGGCCTTCGCTAATCCTGACCACTCCCAAAGGCCCCACCTCTAAAATGCAGCAGGGTTCAATTTCCACTCTCTTAATACCTCACACTGGAGGTTAAATTTGTAGAGATGAAGTCTTGGGGGATACACTGAAACCATAGCAAATTGCTACTGAAAATTTATTTAACAGACATAGACTATACAGGGTGTTTCTGTTCAAGTTCTGTAATTTGTGTCTTTCAAAGAATTTGTCCATTTTTTCTATATTATTGAATTAATTGGCACAATCTCTGCCTTTTCTTTGGGTATTTAGACCAGTTATATTTGTTGCAATTTTTGATATGGTTGAATTTATTTATTTTTTTTTGATTTTTTTTTTATTATTATTTTTTGAACAACCTTACACAGTTTTAACAAAATAATATAAAATGTGTATAAAATGTGTAAATATTCTGGATATTGCAATTATCTCCAGGATATGGTTGAATTTAAATGTGTGTATTTTTTTTTTTTATAATCAGGGATTAAACTCAGAGGTGCTTAACCACTTACCAAATCTCTGGCCCTTTTTTATTTGAGACTGTTTTGCTAAGTTGCTCAGGGCCTTGCTAAGTTGCTGAGGCTGGCTTTGAACTTGCGATCCTCCTGCCTCAGCCTCCCAAGCTGCTGGGATTACAGGCGTGAACTACCACACCCAGCTAAATGTGCTTTCTTGGTGTGGTTTTTTTTTTTCTTTTTTTGTTGCACTTGCTTTTTGTTACTTTTTGTCCTTGTTTGTCTTTTGGGGGCTAATTAATTCTTGTACTTTTCAATTTTCTCTCCTTTCATTTATTAGCTAGAACTTCTTGTTTAAATTAGGGGTAAACCAGGCATGATAGCTCACGCCTATAATCACAGCGACTAAAGGGTCTGAAGCAGGAGGATCACAAGTTTAAAGGCAGCCTAGGAAATTTAGAGAGACCCTGTCTCAAATTTAAAAATAAAGAGGGCTGGGCTGGAGTAGTGGCTCAGCAGTATAGCATTTGCCTGGATAGGGTTCAAACCCAGGGTACAAGAATCCAGATTTGAACCCCAGCACCATACACACAACTGAGTGTCAGAATAACTAAAATCAGATGAAAAAATTAATGAGTTTGATTCTCTCTCGCTCTAGAAATAAATAGATAAGAGTAAGGATGCAGATCAGTGGTAGAGTGCTTGCCTAGCATGTGCAAGACCTGGGGTTCAATCTCCAGTGCCCCCCACATGTGTTACTCCTATTACCTTTAACCTGAATCATCCATTTTATTTTAATTAAATTGTTTTACTCCTTCTGTTTTGAAGAAGAGAACAAAAACTGAACTCCTAATAAGTCAGAATCAGAATTCTAGAAATATTGCTCCTGGCATAGCTGAAATCAAGAAAAGAACGGAATTGAACAGGAAGGAAGAATACTCTCACTTAGCTTTTGATACTACTTGCTTAGAGCAGGCGCCGTGACAGGCTTCTAATTCCATCTACTCGGCTGGGATTCAAGAGCAGCCTCGGCAGTGTAGCAAGACCTCTACTTCAAGAAGCAAAGCAAAGCAAAAGGAGTGAGATGAAAGAAGGACCTTTTTCAGAAGGCAGCTTCCTTTCGATCTTGGGCCACGGATAATTTGCATGGCCAAAGCCAACTCTGATGACCTTCATAACTTTTCCAAAGTCCATCTGAAGTACAGCTTCCATGAGGAGATGTGGGCGCAGTGTGCATCAGCAGGCTCGGGATGGGATTGAGGAGGCTGGAATCCTAGATCTTGCACTTGGAAGCAGTGTGACTTTAGGGACACTGTCAATATCTTGACCTCCATTTTTCCTCGTGCACATAATGTGGATACAAATAATTTCTTCCTCAGTGGATTATTGGGAAGGTTAATTGAATGAATACTTGTGAAGTTCTTAGACCAGTTCACATAGTAGGTACTCGAGAAATACTAGTTGTGGTTGTTGATGTTGTCAGCTCAAACCCCTGGGGTCTTCCGTCCACACCTTTGAGTAAATGCGCACCCTCCACCAAGATGTTGAACATAGGAGTCGCTCTGGTGTCAGGCAGAAGAGGAGTAGGTGGGAAATCCACAGTCCTGGGTTGTGGGGCGTGGTTCCCTAGAAAGTTTTATTCAACATGAGCTGCGATTACCGTAAAAATAACCTTTCCCTCAGGAGAGCAATATTATGGTCCCACTTGACTTCAGAGCCCCAAGGCTGGAAAGTCATTATCTTAAATGGATTGTTCCTGAGTCCAGGGTCACATTCTTAGCACAGATATAGAGATCAGTTTCACACAGTGATTAGCCATTTTGATGAAATGGGGCTGAAACAGTCCTTCCTACTACTCCTGTTCTTAATTAATAGGATGACCCATTTTTCAGTCACCTTTTAAAGACCTCACATCA
>PVKS010011681.1:19470-56028 GCA_004027875.1 Aplodontia rufa | reverse complement strand
GAAAAGTCCAAAACAGAATTAGAAGAAAAGGTTAGTAAGGTAGTTAGCATTTTAGTTCTATTTCAGTAAGATACCTTTTAGGAGGCTTGGTTAGTGCAGAGTAGAAGGGATACAACTGTTGAAGAAATAAGCCTTTATCTCAAATTATCTACCTAGAAATCTGGAATTCACAAGTCTAGCTCCCCTGCATAATACAGCAAAGAATGAGCATTTCTCTCCCCTCTACTCCCTTCTCTAGTTCAAGCCCAGATCTTCTCTGTCTGAATGACTGAAAAACAATGACAGCCATTAGAATGCCCCACAGCCATCATCTGGGGCAAGCCAGGTGGACAGATGTAGGAAAAAAATAATACATGTGTGTGAAAAACAACAATAGAGCAGAGTAAAAACAACAAAAAACCCAAACGTGCCACCAAGATGCTGAAAAATATCATTGAATATATTATATATAAAACATATTATATATAAAACATAATTTGCTTGCCTTAATCTGACTGGTGTGAGTTTTGTATTTAAACGGCATCTTCCCTCAATTCAAATTGCCTTAGGCTTCTGGGTATTTAAAAATATTTTGTATTCATTAAAATTCTTTTATAATTGATGTGAATGTCTGCTTATAATCCAAGTCTAATTTGTAAGCTGGAAAGTTCATTTATTTATTCAATTCACATCTGTTACATATTTGCTGTGAATCAGGTATGATGGTAGCAGTTGGTTTTTCAGTTAATTTCAAAGCTTATTTATATTATTGGGAGTTCTAGCTGCCTTAATTCCAAGAAATCCCGTGTGCAGAACAGGTCAGGACTCCATCAAATGGGCCTTTCACAGTTTGTCTCAATCTCAGTGTAGAACTTTTCTTTTTAACATTAATTTTGCTAGAGTGAGAGCAGAGCAGGGTCTGGATTTGGTCTCCACCATGTCCTCAACCTCTAATACAAAACCTGCACCACACTAGAGACCCAGAAAAGGTGGACTGGAGAAAGAGAGCACCACGCACACAGGCATTGCTCTTCCTAAGGACAACTTTATTTCCTTTATTTTGTTGGGTGCTAATGCTATTTCACTCTATAGGATATCTTCTAGAACAAGGCAAAACTTTAAGAACCCCTGTGGTGGGGCTGGAGCAGTTGGAGCATGAGGACCCGGGTTTGAACCCCAGCACCACATACACAACTAATTATAGGAGAAATAAAGGCCAGATGAAAAAATAAATAAAATTGATTCACTCTCTCACACTTTACCTCTCTCTCTCTTTAAAAGAAAAGAGCCCCTCTTATATCTTTCACCCAGAAGTAGACTGACTATTGATCTGAAGCACCTGAATATGATAATGAAATATGATTCAAGTCATATTTTGTAATAATTACATCTTCGGGTTGAGATTCAGTGTTTGGGTGATATTTATGAGGACAATTATTTTATACTAATCTTGAGAATATTTTCCAACTTGCTTGGTGGATGAAATAAGGTTTTGGAGAAGCAGTTGTGTCAGGGAGATGCTGACAATGGGTTCTCTGAGAAATCTGTCATAGCCATCCGGCATGAGTTGCTTTCTATGTATTCAGTGGGTTTATGTCCACATAAATACATTTTATTTGTGCTGTGAGAATGAAACAGTGTTAAAAGGAGGTAGCACTCATGTGTAGCCAGAAGGTTATGCAGTTCATGTGAAATTCCTAATCATTTTAATTTAGAGTGGGAGTAATGGTGCTACAGCAAAATTTCTGGCTCCACACTTCTTACATCTCATAAAGGGGCGTTATCTACTGTTGAGTAGACTGTAGGCTGAAAAAGGAAACACATCTAAAGTGCACACTATTTATATCATAGATATCACAAGTTTGAATATTTATTGAGACACTTATGGACAGTGAAGTTTCTCATAATAAAATCAACATATTTTGATATATTTTTAAGGCAAAGAGAAATAAAATGTCTTGGAGAAGGGGTACCTTATTTTTTAAATTTTCACAAAGGCTCCATATGTGTTAGTGGTGACTTTGTATCAGTCAGCTTTGTGTAGCTATAACAAAATACCTGAGGCAGCTAACTTTAAAAGAGAACTCATTTATTTATAGTTTTAATTTACAATTTTTGAGGTTCAAAGTCTGAGATTGGGAAACCCCATTAGTTTGCGTTCTGGTCAGGTAAACAGTTGGTGGCACATCATGGGGAGAGTGTATATAGGAACAGATGGTCCCATCTTAAGCTGGAGGAGAAACAGCAAGCCAGAATGGGGTCTCACAGTCGCCTTCAAGGAATGCCCCCAATGACCTAAACAATCACTAGACCTCATAACTTAAAGGCCCACAACACATCCAAATACGACCACTCTGAGAACCAGGCCTTCACATATGTTCCTTTGCCGGGGGGTGGGCCTCAATATCTAAACCAAAGCAGCCTTCAGGTGAAGGTGTTCATAGCTACTTTATAAAACTATATGTTAGGCCTGGCACACAGAGAGCGGTCAACAAATACTTCTGAATGAAAATGAAAGTTCTGAGCTCAATTCCTGTGACAAGGGTTTGATAAATTACATCTCACTTCTGCCTTAAATAAGGGAAACTTTAGAGGGATTTATGCTGTTTGTGTAAATATGTGCCTTTCAAGATTTTTGCTTCACATTTTATACTTAATTACTGCATAATACTGCCTAAAATGTCCCTAACAAGATGTATGGTTTTCTTCTTTATTTTCCTTAGTACTACATATCCAGCATAACAAAAATTATGACTCTGATATATTGAAAGAAAAATTAGTGATTCATAGTTGACCTTCTTTTCGTATTACTAAAATCTTGGAATCCTAGGTTTGGAAGGCACCATTTAATCTAAACCACCATTATGTACTTGAATTTACTTCTATTTATCAAATAACTCTGTACTAGGACTAAAAAGACAAATAAAATACTTGCTGGGAAATTATAAAGTTTTTGCATGAATATTTGCAGGAGTAACTGAGAATTACTAACATGATTTTCAGGAATCTTTTATGATAATTCATAATTTGTCTTCCTATAACTTTCACTTATTGATTTGTGACTTCTTTGGGTCACAAAGAAGTAAGTGTGATTCTTTACTAGAAAAGTCTTTCTTGTATGAGAAAGTAATTGAGTTTCTGGTCCCCAGGCTTCTTTGCCCTCTTGCTCGTTGCCCTGAATGCCTGCCAGGTCATCTTCTTACCTCTAAAGCTGTGGTTCCTACCATGGTATCCAGGGCTCCAGGAGTAGAGTGATCATCACAGGGGGATTGCTTCCTGCATCATAGATACTGTAGACACATCTGTGGTGTGATTCCATTTGCAACCATCTGACTAACATGTATTATAAAATGTTTCATTCCGGGGCTGGAACAGTGGCTCAGCATTTCCGTGCTTGCCCAGCCTGGGCAAGTACATGGAAACCCAGCACCCAAGTATACAACTAAGTGTCAGAGCAACGAAAGCCATGTGAAAAACTTAATTAAAAAAAATTGATTCTCTCCATCTCTCGCTCTCACTGTCCTTCCCTCTTTAAAAAAATGTTTCATTCCTACTGTTATTTTAAAATTGTATTTATTTTACAGATATTGCCATGTAAGATATTTTTTGCAAAAGGATAGATGGCCTCTCTTATTCCTTGAGGAGTTTATCATACACGACTTAAAACAATCAAAATGGGAACAATAGTGAAGGTAACCTTGCTAGAATTCTAGGTTATTTGATTATTGGAAGTCATTTTTTTTTTTTTTTTTTAGAAAGAGAGAAATGACTTTATTTAGTTTTTTCACATGGCCTTATTTGCTCCAACACTTAGTTGTGTATGTGGTGCTGGGGTTTGAACCCAAGTCCTTGTGCTTGCCAGGCAAGCGCTGAAACCACTGAGCCATTGCTCCAGCCCCTGGAAGTCATTTTTGATTCAGTTAATTAAAGTCACTGTAATTTATACAACGTCTGACAACTGAGAGATGGACTTCTATAGCTTTGCATAATCTGTATCTATAAATGTCTCACTAAAGATTTTTTTCTATTGTGATTAGAAATGGATATTACATTAAACACTAAAAATTCTTAGTATTTCTTCCTTTTCTTTTTTAAACTTAACAAATGCATGAAACTCTCTGTACCAGTTGTCCTCTGTCTCAGCATTTGGGACAAGTAGCCCTGCATAATAGAATACTAGAAGATTCCAGTTATAGCAGCCACAATTTATAGGTGTGTATGCTGCTTTGGTTCTTACAGAAGGAAAGGACAAAGGCTGGTGTAGTACTTAATCGGAAAAATGAAGACAAGGAAAAGATTTCGGGGTAAAGTGTGAGTGTTTGAAAGCAGGGGCGAGGAGGGAGGTAGAATTGGGTAAATGATATATTAGTTTCTTATGGCTGCAGTAACTGATTACCTCAAATTTTGTGACTGAGAATAATAGAAATTTGTTTTCTACAGTCAGGAGGCTGGAAGTCCAACATCACGGTGTTGCCAGGTGGAGCTCCCTCTGAAGGCTGCAGGGAGGAATCTTTCCTTGTTTCTGCCGAGTTTTGGTGGTGGTGGCAATCCTTGGCTTTCTTTGCCTGATGTACGTATGGCTCTTATCTCTGCCTTTATTTTCTTTCCTGTGTACTTCTGTGTCCATATCTATTCCCCTTTCCTTAAGAGGACACCAGTCATTGGATTAGGGTCCAGCCTAGTCCAGAATGACCTTGCTTTACCCTGATTACATCTACAAAAACCATATTCCAAAGAAGACTCAAGGATATCTGAGTCTATTTATGCTGATAAATAAAAGACACACCCTGGGTAATTTTTAAGGAACAATTTTTTTTTTCTCACAGCTCTGAAGTCTAGGAAGGCTGTGATCAAAACACCAGCAGGTTTAAACGCTCTCTGTTGAGGGTCTGATATCTGCTTTCAAGATCATGGCCTGAATACTGCGTCTTGCAGAGGTGAGGAATGCAGTGCCCACAGAGGGCAGAAGGTAGAAGGTCAAAGAAAGAATAAACTTTCTCCTTCAAGCACTTTTATCAGGGCACCTAAAGCCATCCAAAAGGAAGGATTCCTCATGGTTTATTTGCCTCTAAGAGGATCTACCTCTTGAGACTGTCACATTTGCAACTCCTAAATTTTGGAGAGAACACATTCAAACAGTAGCAAGGGGTCAGGATGTGAACATATCTTTTTAGGAGACAGTTGATTCCACAATAGTGGGATCAAATCATGGAATACTTTAAATAACAGGCACTAGACTGTGGGTTTTATTTGTAAGGTGGGAGGACCACTGGACACTTGAAGCATGCATTCTAATAAGATAGTTATTACAAGAGGGTCTAGAGGTTCCATGCTGTAGAATGGTGAACTGAAAAACGAAGCTTGCAGGCTAGCATACTTTCTTTTCTTAATTAAGGTGTTGAGTTGTTATACACATAGATGTATATAAGGTAACAAAATGACATGCATTTGATTCTAATCCAGTTGCCCCTACATCACCCACCCCCTAGTCTCTTGATTCTTCTACATTTCCCCCACAACAACTACAAATGTATGTACATATGTATACACACACACAAGATTATGCATTTTCCAGCATTAAGTGATTGCATAAGTATTTTTTGGCTTCTGAGAGAGAGGGGGTAAAAAGTATGCCACGTTGTTGATTGTCTCTCTAGATCTCTCCCCATTGTCCCTCCCTTTCTCCTCCCTCTCCGCTCTACAAATCTGTGATTCCCCTAGTTTATGTGTTGCTTCAACTTTGGTGATTCTAGTACATGAGCATGACCTTTCACCCAACCCTGGGTTTTGCTCTTGCAGGCTAGCATATTAATGAGGAGGATGTTACACAGACCCAGAAATAAAGTGAGGGCAAGTTTATAAAGGTAATTGTGGCAGAATATATTTTCCAAAGATGGTTACAGCAATATGTCTCTTACCGCTTGCTCCTTTACAGTGAAATCTTCATACCTTCATCAGTAAGTGGTGTCTGTGTCATTATCTATCAATTTGGCCAGGCCTAGTAACTGCTTGGACCAACAAAGTGTGGTGAAAATGGGACCTTGCTATTTATGTACTGCTATGGTTTGATTATGTCCACCATATTCATGTATTGGAAACTTGATTCCCAATGAAGCAGTATTGGGAGATGAGTCCTGGAGAGAGATCATCGGGTCATGAGGGGAGGGCCCTCACTGAGTGGATTAACATGGTCATTGTGGAGTGGATAAGTTATCCTAAGATTGGGTTGTTGCTGATGCAACTGGAAGGCTCTCACTAAATGCTCTTGGACTTCCCAGACTTAGGAACTGTTGGAAATAAAAATTTTTAAAAAGTAAATTACTTAGTCTATATCATTTTGTTATAGCAGCTGAAAATGGACTAAGGCACATGCATAAATCTTTTCTGCCCCATTCTTATCCTGAGACTACCAAACTGTGAGGTCTGAGCCACAGAGCCAGGTGGAGAAGCCATGAAGGCATTGGGCCCAGACTGGGTTAGGCAAGAGAACTACCCAAGGAACTAATTTTAATGAGGCTGTCAGGTGCATTTAACACTGAGAATGAATGACTCCTTACATTTTGTGTGCAAAGCATCTTGGTTCCGCCTGGTCCTGGCACTGCGTGGAGGATGATCACAAAGTACGGTGAAGTGCAAGCAGCCATTGTGAACACTGGTTCTCTGGTCTCCGCTAACAACCAGCACCGAGTGCATCAGAGGCAAACTGCCAGGTTGAGCTCACCTTGAACTCCTGATCCACAAAATCATGAGTGAAACAAAAGGTTGTTTTAAGTCACGTGGTACTGGGGTAGTTTGTTATGCTACAATAGATTACTCAAATACCTCCAATCTTGCCAGTATTATGTGGAGAAATACCAAGTTGCTCTCTATATACTGAATATCAATAGAGCTGAATATGTTTGATAGCTAGTTAGGATGAAAAGATGAAGAAAAGCGAGGAGAGGGATTACAGTGAGTGGCAGTCTGGGAAATAGAATTTAACGCTTTACCTCTTTCAGTTCACTGCTAAGTTACAGAACTGTGCATGTTTGGGGTTGGCCAGAACAAAAAGATAGGCACAAAGTTTCAGTTTTTATAGAAAATAAAATCCATGTCTGTTTTGATCTGTGCCATGCAGAGGGAGGTGGAATTCCCATTTTAAAGCAGATGGTCTGAATTCTGATGCTAAATGAATAAAATTTTCTTTGGATCTTATTAGCTTTCGTGTGGGAAGGAGGGGAGTCAGTATAGCTATTTTTTTCTTGGCTTTGTCTGAATAAATCATTCTTTGAAGGAAAGATTGATTTTTATGAAGGCTGAATTCTTCATTTTCATTGAGTATCTCTGATTTACAGTAATTTATATGTTCCTTCAAATGGTGTTGGCACATTTATTTCCTTTTGAGACATTTTCTAATTATTTGTAATAGGGCTGAGAAAAAAGCAAATACTGAAGAAAAGTTAAGAAACAGACTGTTTGGTACAAGTGTATTGCACATAAAATCATAGTGGCTATTTTTTTTTAAAGAGATAAGGACAGTGAGTGAGAGAGGGAGAGAGAGAGAGAGAGAATGAATCAATTTTTATTGAGTTTTTCACATGGCTTTCATTGCTCTGACACTTAATTGTGTACATGGGTGCTGGTCTTTGAACTCGTGTACGTGCGCATGCTGGGCAAGCACCATAACCGCTGAGCCACCGCTCCAGCCCCCATAATGGCCATTTTTAAAAGACGGCAGTCTGTTGTATAGCATTCTCTGCTTGCTCTTACAAGTGCTTGCTAAGTGAAGATTTTCTCACCCATTATTCATTTCTACAGGATGTTAGACATTTTTATGACCTCCTAGAGTACTTATAATCTGAACTATACAATTTAGTACCTAATTATATTTTGTCTTATATTGTTCATTATTATATCGTTATATATCTGTCCCCTTAAGTAGACTATATGATCTTAAAAGGTGGGGACCCTGTTTTATAGTTTTTCTGTATTTACATTCTGACTTGTGTAGTGCTGAATATCACGCCCGTTGGGGAAATTTTGATTGATGGAAGTTATTATGTAGTTCTAGTCCCTCACATAACAGTAAGATTGTCTGTGGAGCATCTGCTGTGACTCTGGACTTAGGTCCAAGACTGGCAGTGATTTTCATTTCTTTTTCATTCGGTGGAAAAGCCAAGGCAAAGGGTTGCTTTGACTGGAAAAATGACTCTTCTCTCTTTTTCTTTTGTTGTCATACCAGGGCAGATGCAAAGCAGAGAGGCATGAGCCATTGTGCGACCATTATCGTTTTGATGTGTATGATGGCTTGTACTTTTTACTCTTCATTTCTGCAGTCGGACAAGCCAACTGATGGTGACTAACCCAAGGGAGCTCACTTGGCAGAGCCACTAGGCTAAATAGTTTGGCAAGGCTTAACCTTTCTTTTATTGATGAACGTGTTTCTCTGGGCATCAGAGCCACGTTTTTCAGTGTGTGTGATGGTGGGGTTTGAACCCAGGGCTTTGTACATGGTAGGCAAGCACTGTATCAGGGAACCACATTCCCAACCCCACACTTTCATTCTTGTGGTGCTGGTAAAATATATGTAACATAAAATTTACAATTTTAGCTAGGATTAAGTGTACAGTTTAGTAGAATGAAGTACATTCACATTGTTGTACAGTTACCACCACCACTCATCTCTGAAGGTTTTTTTTTATCATCCTAAGCTGAAACTTTTACCATCGGATAATAACTCCCTATATCTCCATGCCTTCTACCCCCTATAACCAGTTTTACACTTCAGCCTCTGTGAGTTTGCCTAGGTTAGGAACTTCATAAACACAGAATCATACAGAATTTGACTTTTTGTGTCTGGCTTATATGACTTAGCCTAATGCTTCCAAGGTTCATCCAGATTATAGCATATGTCACGATTCCTTTCCCTTTTAAAGCTGAATAATGTTCCATTGTATGTGTGTGTGTGTGTGTGTGTGCGCGTGCGCGCGAGCGAGCATGCGTGCACTTTGTTTAACCTTTCTTTTATTGGTAGACATTTGGGTTGTTTCCATCTTTTGGCTATTATGAATAATGCTGCCATGTGTCTATGTTATGAGCATCAAACATTTAATGATCACAGCGAACAAAGTATCCTTTTTAGTTGTAAAATACCTGAAAGAATGTATGAATCTTTAGAATTTCATAACTTGATTTCAGATTTATGTACTCATCAGGAAGATGTGGCCTGGTTTAGATTAGGATCATCACCAGTACTTAGATTCAGAATGCCACTTGTTTATTTATCTTTTAAAGTTTTCCCTGTCTCCATTTTTCTACTCTGTCAGCCTGCCAAGGTATGTCCTCATTGCTGTGCAACTAGACTATAGAAATCACATTCTAAATGGTTCATTTAACTTACCTCCCTCTTTCCAAGTTTCTTATAGAACCCTGCTTTAATCACTTGATATTAGTGAACAGAAACTTTCAGTGCCTCCCCATCACCTACAGGAAAAAGCCCAAACTTCTTTGCCCGTCGTCAGAGTCTTTCATAATCTGGCACCAGCTTACTTTCCATACCCTACTTCTCTTACTTTCTTGTATAAACTTTTCACTGAGTGAAAACTGTCTTCTCATTACCCTCTGAGCAAATCATAATATTTTTGGCTTTTCTCATTGCTGTTCGCTCCACTATGTGCAAACTCTTTCGCATTGCCTTTGTTTTAGCTGAAATATCTGTGCATCTGCTTAAGATCTTTTAAAATAACCATGTTTGGGGGTGAGGATTTAGCTCAGTGGCAGAGCGCTTGCCTAGCATATGCAAGGCCCTGAGTTCAGTCCTCAGCCATGAAAAAAAACCCGAAAACAAAAAACAAAACCATGTTTGGAAACGATAGTTTGTTCTTTCAAATATCCAGACACTTACCATAAGATTAATTATGTTAAAAATGTCTGTGAAAGAGCTAATGTTTTCTTGAGTCCTTGGGCTAGAGTTAGGTGCTTTACTTGCACAATTTCATTTCATCTTGATAGCAAACCTGTGAAGTATATTAGTATTATGCACTCTAGTCTTGAGGCCTTGGTATACCAACTTGTCCAAAATCGAAAACTAGTAAATAATATATCTAAGTCTGTATCTTGATGTGCCATTTTATATGTGTATTTATTAGATTATACTCTTGACCAGATCATAGAAGTGTGTGTGAATAGGGGTTTTACTGGTCCCAGAGTGTCCCCTGGAAACTATCCATGGGGACAAAGTCAGAAAAAGATTGTCCATTTAGTGAAAAGTTCTTTTTTAAAATTATCCCCTGTGGATGAACATAGCATGAGTTTTCAGTTACTTATTGCATACTGTTTCTTTCAAATGCGGATAGTATTATAACCTCTCATGTCTTATTATATGTACTTGTTTTCCTAAGACATTTCTTTCTATCGTAGCCCTGACTGCACTGACTTTGTTTATCTGCAACCTGTTTGCCTTCCCTACAATATCTTTGCTTGAATTCTGATACCTAGGATATTATTCTACACATATACTCAGTATATTAGTCAGCTTTCCAACACTGTGACAAAATACCTGAGAAAAATCAATTTAAAGGAGGAAAGGTTTCTTTTGACTGATGATTTCTGGGGTTTAGTCAGCTGACTTCATTGGTTTTAGGCCTGTGGCAAAGCAGTATATCATAGTGAGGAACATGTAATGGAACAGAGTTTCTCACCTCATGGAAATCAGGAAGCAAAGAGAGAGGAAGAGGCTGGGGTCTCAATCGTCCCTTCAAGAGTTTGCCCTCCACAACCTAACTTCCTTGACTAGGCCCCAACTCGTAAAGGTTCTACCATGTTCCAATAATGCCACAGACTGGACTAAGCCTTTTGCATATGAGCCTTTGGGGAACATTTAAGATGCTTATTAAAATAATCAACTGAATCTGTGGCCACTATCCATTTTAAGAGTTAATTTCTAAACATGTTCTTGTTATAGAGTTGGGTGATGCCTAAGTCCAATAAAGTTGAACAGATTATGTCCTCAGGGAGACAAAATGGCAATATAAATGAAAACTATAATTTATTTAATTGTTATACAACTTAACTTGCATGATGTAATGGTATTTGTGGTTGCTTTTAACAAAAGATGTTTGAGTGCAAGGAGCTGACATCTATATTCAAGGAAGAGAGCTCCACTGTATTACAAGCATGAGTAGATTTGGTCTGTCAACAATTTGGGAGCAGATGTGGTTCAAAAAGTATCATACAATACTCTTTAAAATTAGTCAATTCTGTTTCTTTTTGGATATGTGCTTTCCAAACAACTTTGTGATTAATAATTGGATTATCCAAATGCTATTATATTTAAAAGTCAGTGCTACAGAGAATAAATATTAATATTTTGGTCACTGGAAATGTACATTCCATATAAAAATAGAAGCTGTTTCTTTATATTTTAATTATTCATCAGTCTTCTAACTGTGTCTCAAAAAATGAAGCAGGAAATCAGAGGACCTGACTTAGTGGTGATGTTCCTAAAATTTTTTCTTCAGAGTTTTGACTGAGAAGCCAACAAATTTTCTCTTAATATCTCTGGGAAGGTAGATGTCACAACATCTGGCACACTCCTCTGCATGTAGTAGGCATGCAACAAATACTTTTTTATTTTTTCAATTCAGCAGGATACAGTGTTTTAAAGTGACACCTGTCAATTACTGTTCCTTCATTACACATGATAGATCTATTACTCTAGCCTTCAAATAGATTTCCACATGCTTACTTAATTTTATGCTTAGTTTCATGTATAACTCCTACAAATGCACTTTTTCTCGCCTGTTTTGGAGACATGTAGAAATGTGCATGAGAACATATTATTATAGAGGTGATAGTAATGACAGCAATAACAATAATAGTGATACAGTTAAAATATTTCAAACACTGACCTCATCAGTATTTTGTTTATGACTTCACAATAGCTTCTTGTAGTTTCATGCCAGTCCTCAGACTTTTCCTGGGGACATGGGGCTCAGCATGGTGGTAGTACCAGTAGCAGCAAGGCTTCTGTGCCGTACAGAGTAGAGATGCACTCAGGTGGAGGCCTCCAGCCCCATCGCGTTCCATACCACAGAGCCACCTGAACATAGCTAAGAGAAGGAGGAATTATAATTTGGCATTCATTGTGAGTTCAGGTTGGTGTATGAGGGTGTATATGGATTCTTGGATGCTTAAAGATTGTGAACTACTACTCTAGGGGAATCTCGAAGAAGCAATTTGATAACTGAACGTTTGTTAAAAGTGCCACAACAGAAATACTTTGACTTGCTATGAGGTTAGAGGATCACACAAGAATATACTGATTTGACTTTGAAGGTTCCCACTTCATTAGGAGTTTATATTGGAGAAAAATTCACAATAAAATTCTCTATATATCAGAATTTTAATTTTCACAGAACTTGAGACATTAAAAATTTTTTTTAGCCCTTTATAAGCTATTTTATGGTATTTGCTAAAGGATTCCCAGGCAATAGGGAGCAATTAAGTCATTGATAGGTTATCATTTAATATCCTAAAGCTAAAAGAGTAAATAGTTGATTGCATTTTTATACTCATGTTGTCCATAATGTAAAAAATGAGTAGGTTCAAATCCTGTGCCCCCAACTCACTTCCCTTTAACGTTGGGCAATGCATTCATTCCAAAGAATAACTGAGTTCTTTGTGCCTGAGATAGTATTAAGCTGTGAGGAGGGGAGTCAAATAAAAATGACCTTGAACTTTCAAAAAGATTTTAGTCTGTAGTCCAGTTGTGTTGGAGCAGTGGAATAGTTTGCTGACAGACCTATGAAAAACCTGGAGACAGCGTGGAAGACATAAGGTTTATTGAAGACAGCTTCAGGGGAAGATCTAGCGGTGATGGGTTGGACAAGAGCACCTTCATTCCTCATGGTGCTTTGCCAGAAAGTTGTGTCTTTGGCCCTCGCAGTGCTTTGTCCAGGGCGGCCCACAGGACATACACTTTGACGCTCCACAGGCGCTATTCTGTACCAGTTACCGTGGGGAGAAGGGTTTTATAAGTTGGGCTACAGAAGCAGTGACATCCTTAGCTTGCTTTGTCTCATCTTAGGACCAGCTTTCCAAGGAACTTGGTGTGCATTCAAGAAAGCAGCTTTCTACAGATAACGCTAACTTGCCCTGGTTCCCAGCGTGAGAGAAAGTCTGTGTCCTTCAAGATGATTCATGTCTGCACTTTCCAGCCCAGGCCCACTGTTGCTGTTCTGGGGAACGGAAAGGAACATTTCAGGGACACAGTGTTTTTCTGTTCTCCTTTTCTCCAACGTTGACACGGGGAGTGATTGTCACACAAGTTAGCAATTATAATTTCTTAAATTCTGAAATCTCAAAGTGTCTGAGCACTGACATGATACCACAAGTGGGAAGTTGTGCACCTGACCCCATGTGATGGGTCACAGTTGAAGGAAGGCACATGAAGAATATTGTGTAAAATATTTCAGGCTGTGTGTATAAAGTGCATGTGAAACATAAAAGAATTTTGTGTTTGGGCTTGGGTCCCATCCTCATGATATTCATTATGTTTTTGCACATGTTCCAAAATTTGTAAAATCCCAAATCTGAAACACTTTGTATCCAAGCATTTCAGATAAGGAGTAGTTAACCTGTCCTGTGGAATTATATAGAATGGGAGAGTCCTATAGAACTGAAACCAAAGGGAGTGTGAATTGGGCCAGGCACAAGGAATTAGGGAGTGCTTCCCAGGGAAAGCAGTGCTTCAACTGAGTCTCAGAGCCAAGTACAGATATGGAAAGAAGTTTCTAGCATCATGAGCAAAGCTGAGAGGGAAGCATGAAATAATAAACATGTTTACAGATTAATATTTACTCTTCAGTGTTACTGTTATGAAGGCTTCATCTTGAGGAGACAAAAGAGAAAAGTCTACATAAATGTTTCTATTTCATTTTCTCTAAATGGAGATAAATTTATCCACCCTTAGGGATTTGTTATAAACACTGATCAGCTCAAAGATTCCAGACACAAAGTAATGATAAGGAGATGGACACATTGATTGCTTTCATTTGATTATTGTATACACGTGTTGAAATATCACATTGTACCTCATAAATATGGAAAATTATTCCATGTTAATAAAAAGTTAAAAGAAACACTTAAGGAGATGGCTATCCTGATTTGATCATTACACATTGTATCCATGTCATCAGTTTATCACTGTTCCCCATGAATAAGCACAACTAAAGTAGTCACAATTAATTAAAATGAATTTTAAAAATGCCAGCATATGTGAGCTATTTTTCCTCCCTACCACCTACCTGTCTCCTTTCCTTTCTTCTAATCTTCCAAAGTAGAAAACACCATATGGTGATTAAGTTACCGTCGTGTTGGCATGTTGAGGAACGTGGAGGAAGTATGTTCTTTTTCTGTTCTGTTTTATAGCCACATTAGCTTTTGATCACAGTAATAAAATGCCTGAGATAATTAATTAAAGGAAGAAATGTTTATTTTGGCTCATGGTTTCAGTCCAAAGTTGCTTGGCACCATTGTTTTGGGCTTGAGGGAAGGCAGAACATCATGGTGGAAGTGTGTGGTGGAGCAAAGCTGCCCACCTCATGATAATCAGAAAGCAGAGAGAAAGAGAAGAGAAAGACAGGGGAAAGGGCCAGGGTCCCAGTATTCCCTTCAAAGGCATGCCCCCAATGACCTAACTTCTCCCACTGGGCTGCATCTCCTAAACCTTCCACCACCTCCCAATTGAATCACAGGCTATAACCAAGCCTTTAGCATTGGCCGGGCTTTTCAGATACAAACCCTCACAGTGGCTTGTTGAAGGGAGATTGTCCCCAGGAGCTGCAGCAGCAGTTCTTTGGACACTGCCCAGTTTCCTCTGTCATCACAACCAGTATTCAAGGAAGGCACCGGCTCCCAGAGGGCACTATATAATTCATCTGCCTGTTTGCTCGGCTGAGTTCAGTGCTGGGCATGGGTCATATGCATTAAAGTACCTGGAAAAAAACTTTATCAAATGATAGATACTCTGTGTTGGACTTTGGCCTACATTTTGACATTTCTTTCAAGGAATTTTGCCTCAAATCCTGAATTGTATAACTGGAAAGAGTTACCTAGTTTGGAGAGATTTCCTTCCTCCTATGGTTTATTGTTAGTAAGAAGCAGTTATTTATGTTCAAATGCAGTTTTTTTCAAATGTTTGTCATTTGCAATTACCTTTGTTATACTCAAATACCTTCTATTCTGTCATTTACTTAATATTTTTCTGAAAATCTTCAACCTTTTAAATATGTTTATAAATTTAGCCTTGTCTTAAAGCATTTATATTTGTGAACTCATAGGCTTGATATACAAGATTTTTCTAATATTACGTATACATGTATACTTTTTATAACCAAACCTTAAAAACATTTTCATTCATCACTAATACAGGAGTTAGCAATCACAGCCAAGTCATTCCTTTATGTATCCTCTCTGTCTTGAAAGCAACCATGATAATGTATTAAATAATGATATGTCTTAACATATTGTTAAGATGGAGACAATATAGCCTGCAAAGACTACTAAGTTAGGACTTGGTTTTTCTTTTTAAGAAAAATTCTGCCAACCACTGACCTAAAATTATTTCCATACCATCAACAGAACATATGAACACTGTAAAACTTGCTCTACTGCATTTGTCAAGAGACAATGCCCATTAAATTCTTAGTAACATTTTTCTGGGACCAGAAAATATACTTTTATTTCAGAATTGCAATCTTTAATTATGAATAATTTACATTCTAACAATTTTAGTGACAAGCCTGCTTTAGAACAAAAGACAAAAATAGACATTTATGTATTTTTAATTTAATTTAATTTTTTATTTTTTAGAGAGAGATGGAGAGAGGGAGAAAGAATAAATTTTATTTATTTTTCATCTGGTTTTTGTTTTTCTGACACTTAGTTGTACATGAGGTGCTGGGATTTGAACCCAAGTCCTCGTGCATGCCAGGCAAGCACTCTACTGCTAAGCTACCATTCCAACCCCAATTTATGTATTTTTAAATAAAGGGAATGTTTGCTTACAAAAAACTTCTAATGGCACAAAAATGCATAGAGCAAGAAATAAAAATATCCTTGCAAGGAAACTCCCATCTCACCTACTAACAACATTGCTTTTATTTCCTCTTGGGTATTTTCTATGCATTTCAAGATTAAATGCATTCCTTTTGTTATTTAAAATATTGATTCTTTTTAAAATTAAAGTAGTATTAATATATGCAAACTACTTTTTATAACAGATATATTTGTTTAGAAATTTAAGCAATATGTCTAAAATTATAAATTGTTTAATTTTACTTCAAAGTATTTCTTGAGTTTTATTGAAATATAATTCACATATTGTAAAATTACCCATTTTGAGTGTACAGTTCTATGATTTTTAGTAAATTTGTAGACTTGTGCAATCATTACCACATTACATATGTATGTGTGTGTATATTACATACAAAATTAGAACATAATTATGTATTATTTCTAATTATACTTATATAATTAGAAAAATCTAGCAACCAATTTTGAACAATTCCATATCCCACATCTGTTGTAGAAGAAGTTCATTTGTTATCAATATTTCCACCCCCAACTCTAGGCAACTGCAAATCTACCTTTTGTTTCTGTAAATTTACCTTTTCTGGACACTCACATATGTGAATGGAATTGTATGTTATATGACTTTTCGTGTCTGGTTTCTTTCACTTAGCTTTTCAAAGTGACTTTAATGTAAAAGAGGAAGAAAGTGTTCAAAAGCCCAAGGCATCTTTATTCTTTCGTTTAGGATGCTCTAGTTGATGATGTTTGTTTCCTATCCCTTGGAAATTCACCTTTGGGACAAGCAGTGATAACAGTACCAGGTAGTCTTTACCATCCTGATAACCCTCCACGTCCCCCTCTGCTATGATAGAGCAAAACAAGTAGACTGCTGGAGCACAGGCGTATTTCATACGTTGGCCTCTATTATCTGGAGTGTCAGGCTGACTAGTGGGCTCCTTACCACAGCTGATGGTGGAGCTTGTGACAGGTGGTAACTTCCAGGGCAGTGGTTCTCAGTCAGTGGAGGTGCAGGTGGGCAAGGATGAGTGTACAGAGTGTCCAGGGCGCGGGGATGATCACGCGTAATTGGCCAGTCTCTCCAAGTGATTCAGATGTGGGCACCACTGTGCTAGAAAGCATTTCTGTGTTTTCTGCCTAAAACGTTGAATGCTACTGTGAGGGTTATTTTTGATATTGATTAGCTCAATATCAAATATATGGTGCAAGAAGCACCATGGTTTTGGGGTTTGGTCTTCTTGACAACTCTAAGAAAGGTAGCCAGATTAGTAAAAGAAAGTAGCCCTACAGATTGATGCCAAAAATATCTCTGGTCTAGGAAGAGAAAATACACAAAAACCTCTTATGAGCTTTCTTAAAAAAATAAAGAATAGTCACCCTTCCAACCTACCCAACATTTGATTCATACTGTCCTTTGATGATGGGCTTTCCCCCTATTTTAGCCTGTATTCACTGCTTATTTTAAACTATGAGAATGAGGGAAGGTTGGGAGTGGGGTACCTTCCCCCCAAAGAACCATTTGTTTGTGGTTTACAGCATCAAGTAACAGTCAGCAGCCTGTGGATCCCTGACATCTACTTTTGCACTGTAATGATATAATTCCAGGTTACAGTTTCAAGTTATAGGACAGTGACACCCTGTAAGTTTCAAGGTGTGGGGGAAGAAATGAAAGAGGATGTTTTAAGTAGGTGTGGAAACACTTGCAAAATTAAATAGCAATGAATTGAACTCTTTGAATTTCAGTGTGCTTTGGAATAAAGAAGTAGTTGTGGGTCAATTTCAAAATTATGGTATTTTTATCTCTGTTGGAATTTCTTGGCAGTGACTCCCACCTGAAGGTTTATAGTGAATATAATATACCATTTCTCCTGATCAAAGGAAGTTACTTGGTGTCAGAAAGCTATTCTCATCTTTTTAAGAAGGAAGACTATACTTCAGCAGCACAAAGTCAAGTCATGAACATTTTGGCAAATGCAGTGACTCAGTGCAGCTAGAGGAGAACTCACTTATTTCAAATCTTGTATCTTAAATGCTACATCAATTTCTAAGCATTGTTCCACTGCCAGTCAGATCTTAATATGAGCAGGTAGTGAGGACTGCCTATTGGTATAGTAAGAAAACAAAATTGATATCTATTTATTGGATTGTCCTCTTTTTTTCTCCACAATTCATTAGTGAGGACAAGTTAAGGGTGACAAGGGAGGAGAACACTGCTTTGGTGTTGCTCCTTTGACAGCTGAGATAGTAATTTATCCACTGACATGATCTTCACACTGAATCAGCATTCCTCTGTTTAATCAGAGGAGCACAAGACACTCATAACTATTCTTTTAAAAATACCATTTAAGTTTCATTGTAATACAATACATATTCTTTCCATAGAATATAGGAAATAAAGGAAAAAGTGGGCAAGATATTGCTTGGTTGCAGTTCCCAGTTTTCTGTCTTTTTTCCCTCTGGTCTAATGCGACCTGAATAAAGACCTCAATACTCCAAGCAATAGAGTCTAGTCCTTGCACAGCTGTCAAAAAATATTTATCAAGTTGGGTTCTCTGAGTCAGGAACTGGATGAGGTTATGAAATACCAATGGAACACAGATTTTGTCCCTGATGTATAAATCTTAATGAGTAGTTGAAATGACAATTAAACTGGTGATTAAATCTGAGACATCTTAGTATACCCAGAAGCTGAATGAGTCATTATATACTCAAAGAGAAAAAGCACAGCAAAGGTAGGAGTCAATAACTGCTTGACCTCCGTGTACCTTTTATAAGCCTTGGCTTCTTTACCTATGAAGGGAAGGGTTAGACTAGATGATATACGTAGAGTTGTCAACTTGTCCCGATTTGCCTGGTACTTTCCCAATTTCAGCACCAAAAGTCCCAGGTCCCAGGAAAACCAATTTAAAAACTTTGAGCCCCTTCTGAGAGTTCCCAAAGTCCTTGGAAATCTGGGAGAGTTTATCACTCTATTTATATGAGTCCTTGTGATTCTAATATTCTTTGGTTATGTATTGAGGAAGAATACTTGGCAGAGGTTAGGACAGGACCACGTAAGATACATAGACCGAAATTCTGAATGTATATTAACAATGCTATTGTTTTCTTCTTAAAAAATTCCCAAAGGGTGTGTTATCTAAGTACATGTTAGGCAAAATACTAGCTTGGGACAAATACACTAATACTTAATTTATGGGAACATAAGTTTTGTTCTTTCCAGAAAATATCTCACGAATTATTACTTGCCAGCACTCTGTAGAGTCAAAGAGTTTTATGCAAGCAGTGGTTTTGGTTGTGAGCCTCACTTGTCTTCTTTATGAGTCTGGTGTCATGGAGAGTACTGACTTTGTGGTCAGGGAGCTGCTGCTCTTTCAGTTACTAGCCAGGAAAACTGGGGAAAGTAACTTCTCTGGGATCCAGTTTCTTCATTTGTACAATATGAGCAATAATAGCCACCTGGTAGGATTTTGGGGCGTACACTGGCATGTGGTAAGAGCTGAACAGGTGTTTGTTTTACTTCTCTAAATAAGGTGCTTTCTCTTTTTCTTAAATCAAAAGTCTCTGGATCTGATTGGGATAGAAATGTGAAAAACACTTTAGAGGAGTGTATAACAAAAATCTTGAACATAAATACATATAAGCACTTATACAAATATATGTATTTCTATATACAATTATATATTCCTCACTAACAGTCCCAAGAGAGTAATAGTATCTTCTAAATGTTACTAATTAAAGTTAGGATCCATCTTAGGTCATAAAGTTATAATGAGGTGGGGCTGGAGCAGTGGCTCAATGGTTATGGCGCTTGCCCGGCATGCGTGAGTACATGGGTTCAAACCCCAGCACCCACATATACAACTAAGTGTCGAGCAACAAAAGCCATGTGAAAAACTAAATAAAAATTGATTCTCTGTCTCTCTCCCTCTCACTGTCCTTCTCTCTCTAAAAAAAAAGTTATAATGAGGTAAAAACTAATTTAAATTGTTCAATATCCATTTAGTCTAATAATTTATTTGTATTTTAAAAACAAAATAAAGCAAAAAGCCACAGTTTTGTAGGCAAGACATTCCTGAGCATAGGTGCATAGGTTATTCTAAGGGTAATATTAAATTTAAAACAAAATATTTCAGGTCAAAATTCTCTAATGTATACCAAAAATGATGGCTCATGAGTGATAACAGCTATATTAAAAGCACTTTTGTGAGAAATAATGTCTTTTTTTATTAGTTCAACATAGTATTACATATTGGAGGGAATAGTTGTTACATATTCATGCATACATGAATACTGACATAGTAAGTTAAAGGTGATCCTAGTCCAGGATCTCCCTCTCACCTTCATCCATTCCCCGAGCGCATATCTCCTCTGTAATACCCCCATGCTATAATTGGAAATGAGAATATACATGTATATTAATTTTTGAAATTTCTGAGTTTCTCTGTCTGCCTGTGTGTAGTTAGTTTTCTCAAGGGAGTCGAGTGTTCCCAGGTATATTGGTAACCCCCCCTTGTCCTTCCCTCCCTCCTGAGAAATAATGTCTTAAAGTCCAAAAGTCCCCCATAGAGAAAAATGCCAAATGCTATTGTGCACCTGAGAAAAGAATGTAAATCCTAAGTTTATCCTGAATTTTCAGTAAACCGTAAACAGTAAGCCCAGCTTTCTGAGTCATATAACTTCAATGCCAAGTCAGAGCATCATTATCCCATGTTCTAGAGTAAGGTAACCTCCCCTCAACAGCTCTGCATTTATGCATTTCTCAGCCAGAAGACGAGCGTCAGTTTATATCTCACAGGCCAAGCTTTTTCAATGTCTCCATTTTCATTTGTCCAGACAGATAATAATATTGGCCACCAAAACCACAACCACGAGTGTGAACTCTCTAATTGAATTCCTAGTGTCGATGGAATGATGATCATGATGCTTAGATGAATGAACAGGCAAATGCGTGGCAGATGTATTTCTTGTCCTCTAAGAGTTTATAGTTTTGCCGAGGAGGCACAATTTTATGTAATAAAATAAGCAATTTAGCTGAGATTATTTAAATATCAGCTTTGGAACATTTTCTCCTAGAATCCAAAAAAATAGAATCAGGGCCAAAGCAACCAGCTCCAAAGTGATGCTCAAAAACTTTTCCTTGGAGCAGCAGAAACTTCCCAGGAAGTGAACCAGTTTATAAATAGCTTCAGATCATTGTGGAAATATACCGAGAAATTGGCAGAAAATGAATTAGTGGAGCTTTTGGTGAGACCCACCTAAACTAAATCTAAGAACAAAAATCAAATGGAGCTGTCTGTGGATTATGTACTGTTTCCAGAGACATTCATGCAAAATAATAGGGTTGGTGGTGACAAGATTACACAAGAGAGATACAGTTAGCGAAATTCTAAAGTGCTGTTTTAGGAAGAATCAACCCTCAGAAAGAACACCCCGTCTTTACAACAGATGAAGAAAGACTGGGAAAGAATCATGCACTCTGGTAAGGCAGCACATGCTCTCACAAACACTAAAGGCACTGTGTTTTTACCCATGTGGGCAAGGGCTTCAATATGGGTAAATGGGTGTAACGAGCAGGGTTAGAACTTTTTTTTTTTTTTTTTTGAGTAAATATATCAGGCATCTGTGGAAAAGATTTCAGTGTTTTAGAAAACCATACTTTCAATATGTTTCAACAATATGATTTGAGGGCTTCTAGGGAAGGCTTCCCATCTTTAATTCTCTACCAAACTTTTGAACAGAAAGTCTTGTGACTAGGGATTTTTGTGTGATGAACATCATTTCCCTTTGTCTCTTTCTGAAGGTGGAATAATTGTCAAGAACAGCTGTACTCTCTCTCCTTAGCAGCAGGGATAGATGCTTATTAGATCCCTTTGCTGTTTGATGAGTGAGATGGGAAAACTTGCAAACTCTGGAGCGGAGATATGGAAAGGGGTGGGGAGAAGATCCCTGCAGAAATACAATTTCCGTCCCAGATGACTTGGCTTATCACGTGTTTCTGGTCTCTCCTGAATGTAACATGGAATTTGTATTCAAGGACTTGAGGGCTAAGAAGTTTTTTACTTTGCCTGGGCAATACTGGAATACTGTTAAGATAGAAATATTAATGAAATGACACTAATGAAGATGAGGATGGTGATGATAATAGTAATAGTAGTAATAATAGTCAACTTTTAAAGTTCCTTGAACATTGCTGAAGAATATAATTAGAACACTGCAATAGTGGACAAATTATCAATACTAACTTCCATGAAAGCCAAGGTCAAAGAAAATCTAACCACAGCGGTTGGCGGGGGTGGGGACTAAATTCATGAGATTTCTTTTAACAAGGTCACAGAGCAAAATAGTTTCCAGTCCTGAGGAGCTGTGATTTCCTTCCTGTTTCTTTTCTTCTTTATCCATTCTGTATTCTATCACTTCGTCTCTAATGTTTCTCTCCCCCCATATACCTTCTGCAGTAAGCTGTTTCTATTCAAGATCTGGGGATATTGTCACTGTTTCAGTTATTGCTTTTGCACTTGTGTGGCTGCTTTTAAATTCTCATTTTTTTCTAGCAGCTGCAGCCAGACAAACATGAGTCAGTGGGAGGGGCTTAGAGGAACTGGCTCAGTTCTCCAGGGAGCAGTAACCTTTGGCAGTCCAACAAACAGAACATTTGAAGTCCAGTGACTCCAAAAACTCACTCAGTCCCTGTGATAGCAACTGCAGTTTTCCCAAGATCTGCTTTTTTTCAGAGGGAGTCAGATTTCTGCCTATAGAGAGAGGCACATTCCTGTAGGCTTAACTCTGACCTCATAGCTAAAGTGGATACAAAATAAAATCTGGAGACAGCTGGGGAATGATATGGGGAGGAGAGGTGGAAGGAAGAAGTTGGTGGATATGAAAGTGAAAAGGTTTTATTAAATGCTCTTAATACCATTTGTTTCCTGTGTACCCTCCAGCTCAAAGAGTAAACCCAAACTAATCATTTTTCTCCCCAATAGTTCAGGATACCAGATCTTTTTCTTCATTATATTCACAAAGGTGATTCTCAAAATGTGTTTCCATGCCTGGGGTCATGGAGAGACTCTTGGAGGGATGGGCATTGTCAACTCCATTTTTTTTCACTTGTCCATCCTCTGGCAATGACAGGGATCCAGAGGCTACCATGTGACCATGTGAGTGTATCTGAATCTTCTTCTAGCACCTGATTGCTGTTGATATTTGATTTTTACAAAGGTGTCAGTGTGGCTAAACTAAAATTAGGAAGGAAACAAGGATAGGCATAGGTTGTTGACTTGTACAGAAAACCAGCAAATGATTCTTATTTCTCCATTTCCTTGTGTTGTTCTTCCCAGTACATTTTTTTTTTTTATTTCTTCTTCATTGCTTGTCATAAAATGAAGAGTGAAGGGTAAGGGAGTAGTATTTGTAAGGAATGAATCATGAAGGTCTTTGTATATGTGTGTGTGGCAAGTAGGAACAGTCTATTCTTTTGCAAAATGAAAATTAGTATATTCTTTGATATGAATATTCCAAGATAAAGTGTCACAATCAAGAAGTCTGTTTATGCTGAAAAAAGGCAACAAAATGATAATATCTTACTTAACATGAAAGAAAGTGACAATTAGAGGTCAGTTGATACCCAGAGACACTGTCCCTGAGACTGGAAAGTTTTACTTGCTAAACAAGATACCAGTTGAAGTTCTTAGTTGCAAAGAACAAAAATCCTCTTAGATATGCAGAAAAATAATTTGTTGGAAGGCTATTGGGTTTCTTAAACATTTGACGGGGGGGGGGGGGGGTTAGAGATCAGATTCAGAAAGAGCCTGGGAAACAAGGGAGGGGAAACAGCTGCATACATAGCAGAGCTTGCCCGTTGCAACAGCCTGCTTTCCAGTCAGTCGCTACCCGGCTGCCCTGTTACTCTTTCTTCGAGCCACTCACCAGCTCACCACTGGCCCTGGCCTCAGCTGTGGGGGCCAAGAATACTATGATTGATTTCTTTCTGTCAAGAATCAAAGGCCTACAGAAGAGCATCTAATTGGCAGAACCGAGTCATGTGCCTTTGACCTACCAGCTAAGAGTGGTGCTCAAGGTGGGGGCTGGCAGGGTATTGGGAGGTGGGCATTTTCATTTCCAACTCAGTTGTTTTCCTTCTGTTTATCCTCCAACTGTGCCTCCTCTCCTTTTCTTTAATCCTGTTGGAGGTAATAACAGCCCCCCATTCCTTGTACTTTGCAATCCTTTGGTTTTATTGTGTTGTTCTATTTATAATTTAGATGTCTCTTTTTCCCCTTCTGAATGTGAATTTATGGAGAAGGACTATGTTGTGTTTTTAGTGTCATCACCTGTAGCACAGTGAATCAAGTGCTTAAAATGTATAAGTTCAATAAATTATGTTTAGTGGGATATCACAGGGAAAAGTAGTATAATGCTAATAAATAAAATAATGATAGCAAGAAGTGTTGATGGAGCATATCTATATACTGTCCATTTTATCATTTTACCATTGTAACTATTCTGTGAAGTCAGTTCTATTCTTTTCTTCATTTTATGCATGAGAAAATAAGGCTTAAGTTAAACAGATTGTCCTAGTATATATAACCCAAATTGGCAGGGCCAGGATTCCAGCCAGGACAATTAGAGGCCACAGTCTATCATCAGAACTGTACTGCCCCCTGGAGGAGAATCAGACAGAGGAGGAAACTGAACCCAGTCTCAGAAAACAAACCACTAGTTGGCTATTCTCTGTTCTTAACTGTTTACATAAAGTGGATGATATTTATTTGATGGTCAGTAAACCAAGGAAGAACTTTATGCTTATTGATAAAAATTAAATCTTCTTTTGGATTTAAAATTATCCTGAAGGAGCTGGTATTTTGAAGCATTCCTTATTCATAGTGTTCTTGGCTAGGTGTTTGCCTTGTAACACAAGCAAATAAAATATAAAAAAAACTAAGGAAAAATATTCAAATGTGCATCTTTAAATTTTGTATATCATATAAAATCTTTTTCTTATTTGGTTAACATAAGTCATAAAATGGCACTTTACATTTTACCCTAAAATTTAATAATTTTAAATGCATTTTCCTTTCTCATTAAAGATGAACTAAAATCACAATTAAGTTATCTGCTTTTGAAAAGAATTCTTGGTCTGGTCGAATATGAATAAGCTTATTGTATAAAATAGTAGTCAATTGCATATTTTATAGATGTAAGTATATTTTATGCATATATATTTATTTTTAAGGTGAGCTATAAGTGAGAAGGAGCACATACATAATTTTATCAGAAATGATAAAAATATGGTTTGGACAAATGTTACCACAAGATGGCAAAAAGCCTGGCTTTCGCATAATCTAAACTGGAAGCTATTGCCTTATGCTAAGTGAGCGTAGAGGTGGACTTCGTCCTGGGGAATGCTGAAGGCAGCTTCTCTATGAGCTTAGGGAGACAGAATCCAGTGAATCTAAAAATCAAAGCCATTAAAAAGCAATTGCTTTGTATTTGGATAATGAATTGCTAGAGTAAAGATGTATTTATGTCAGTTTATTCCTGATACTTGAAGCATTATCACATAAATATGCAGGACTCATGCCTATAGTTACATTTTGAATATATATAGCTATTTATTTTTTAAAATTTATTTATTTTTTAAAAGAGAGAAAGGGCGAGAGAGAAAGAAAGAGAGGGAAAGAGAATCAATTTTATTTAGTTTTTCACATGGTTTTCATTGCTCCAACACATTGTTGTGTACATGGTGCTGGGGTTTGAACCTGCATCCTTGTGCATGCCAGGCAAGCACCGTAACCACTGAGTCACTGCTCCAGCCCATATAGCTATTTATTATTGGCACATGTATGGATATATATAACTTATATAGTCACACAGTAAGACTAAATTCCTAGGTGTGGATTTACTCAAAGTATAAGTTTCAAGTACATGAACTAGTAATAAATTGAAACATAAAGGAATAGTTTGAATTGAAGTAGGCTTGTGGGAAAGATTTTGAAGGTCATGGAACATTGAGTATATTTGTAGTATAGGAAAGAGAGATGAAGAGAAAGAAAGAACACAGGTATGAGAGAGGCAGGTGATTGTTTATTAGACTGCAGATTGTTGAAGAAAGAGTGGAAGAAAAAAGATTAGGTTCACTAAGGAGAGACTGTGGGTTGAAGTAGAATAAAGTAGCAGAGAAGGGACATATGGAGATCAAGGCCATTAATGGGGAAAAGTTTTCTGAGATAATAGGAAGTGAGGTGACCAGAGTGGATCATTGTCGCAGTTATTTGCCATTGAGAAGTCCAAGAACAAAGTGATTACAGATGGAGGGTTGTTGGTTTTACCTTGGGTGCTACAGGTCTTTAGCAGAACCTGGAAATGTGTCCTGGTGGTCATCAGATGGTGGTGACAAAGATGTAGGAAAGTGCATAAAGAAGCAAGTATGCCTCAAAAGAGGATGCTGAGAGCAGAGGGCAGTTGTTTGGCAGCAATGGGGGCATGTAAGACTGGCTCCTCCACCCAATTGAATTCAGAGAAGTGGGAGTGAGCAGAGAAGTGGGGCGAAGACTGGGAGTGAGTATCACACAGGAAAGCCAAGATGTCCAATGTGGGCAGGAGAAACCACATCTCTTTTGGGATCTTTTAAACATTATTAATGCATTCTCAATGAGTAACAACCATAAGGTAAGTATCACCTTGGATATTGGGAATTTAGAGATTTAAATTGATAAACTATCATGAAAAATGGGTGGACTTTGAACATAGCTGGAATTAACTTTCCAATCTGCTGTTGTTACTACTTGCTCTGTGGTCCTGTGAAAGTTCTTAGCCTTCCTGAGTCTGTTTTCTCATGTATAAAATAAGAATATAGGTAACTTGTAGATTTATTATAAGCACAAAATATAATGTAATTATGTGGTCTGTCAAAATGCTACCTCACAACTTCTGTTATAGTAGTCCCTCCTTATCTGTGATTTAACTGTCTGCAATTTCAGTTACTTATGGTTGATTGCAGTTTGCAAATATTAAATGGAAAATTCTAGAAATGAACAATGCATAAGTTTTAAATGGCATATCATTCTGAGTTGCATAAATGAAATCTCAGTCTCACTTCTTTCTGCCTAAGATGCAAATCATCCCTTTGTCTGGCATATCCATACTGCACACAGTATCTGCCCCTCTGTTATCGGACTGACGGATGGTATTTCAGTGGTTAGATGTAGGATTCGGACTCTGCAAGGTTTTTGGGAACATAACCCAGTAGAGAAGGGGAAGTACTATGTTATTATCATTGTTATTATTATTGGTTTCTAATCTCATCATCTACTAAAGCAGAAAAATGGACATTACTAATGAGGAGTTGAAAGAAAGGTCTAGTTTAAATACCCCTGACGACCTTACTTTGGAACTCTGACACTGGGTTAAAGTTGAGTGAGCTACCCAGGCCGGGACATTTTATCACCGTGATGAAACTGAGATATAGAATATAGATGAAGGACATTAACACACTGCAGTATGTGGTTGTAGCCTGGAAACAGTAAGGCCAGTGTCCATCTTGGGTGCATATTATGGTAGGAGAAGCAATTGCATCCTGAATTAGAGAAATCATCTATCTGGGCTTTGAACTCTTCATTTGTTAGAACAACAAACCTATCCCTCTTACTGGATTTTTGTGAAGAACACTTGGAATTGTATGAGTAAGGGTTTTTTGACAGCTGTGAGAGGTGTATCATGGAGGGTGTTATTTCTGGGCAGAATTTCTAGTGACTGCGGTTTCCACCATCCTGATGAAACATGGAGAAAATGTTGCACTGTTCTCTGCAAGGGAGTAATAAACCAAGAGGAAAAAAGAAAAATGAAACAACGAAAAGATCAACTCTTTCCTATATAATTGAAGCACTTGTGAATCGAGAAAGACAAATTTTATAGTTCTGAGTAGAGGGCTTGTCTGGTAACTTCTAGTGTTATTTAATCAGTCATTAGAAAACATTTTTCTTAGCAACCAATATGATGAAATGTGACATTTTTCTAAAACATTCTTGAATTCTTAAAAGGGAAAAAATGACTTCCATTGTTTATTTGGAAGTCTATCAGAAAGTGGGGATTACTTGGTCACTACTAAATCTCTGCAGACATCTGTGGCTCCTCTCTCTAACCAACCAGCCAGTTTTTGCACATATTGGTCCTGACACGGCTACTTCACTCCACATCTCTGTTGTCTGGTTGGAACAGGTTCTTCTGCTCACTAGACCCAGTTCTTGGTTTTATTTGGTTTTCAAATGATTGATTTTATCTAAAGTGTTTTGAGATCTAGCCAGTAGTAACAGTAAAAGTAATAATAGCAATATATGATAGGAATAATAGGTGAAAGAAAGTGGAAGGGATTGACTTCCCAGAAAATAACACCTATTTGAAACCAGAGACTCACAGCCATAACGATGGCTAATACGCAGTGAATTTAACCATGTGCCAGCGGCTGCTCTTGAATCTTGCCATGTTTCTACCTACTTAGTGTCCTCACCACACTACAAGCTTCTTGTTCTTGCAGCCCTATGTTAAAGGTGGGATTTGAAGTGCCAAGAGCTGACTTTTCCTTGCTCTCGGGGGATATACATCCTCAAGTTTTTAAGCTTATTTCAAGGTGAATCCTTAAGCTGGTCACCTTTCATTCTTTGAGTTCTAGAACCATGGACTGAAGGAAACTTAAAAAAAATTGTATATATTTAAGGTGTATGAAAGGATGTTTTGAAATACATATTCATGCTGAAGTGATTACTATAGTCAAACAAATTAACATATCCATTTATAGAAAACACTTTATGACTGATTTGTAAAAACTTGTCAATTTCCTCCTGTGGGTTGGACTTTATTCTCATGTCTATGTCTCCACAGGGAACCTTCTCCTAGTTTTTCAAAATCTCCTGATGAGGTGTTAAAAATAAATTGCTCTCCCTTTGGCCTCAGATGCTGAATTTTGGGTGACAACCATATAACAATGAATGGAACAATAACATCGTGGTTGTCAAGAGGCAGGAGGCTTGGGTTTCTAGTAGTTTGTATAACGACTGTGGATTTATTATCGTTTATAAAGTACTCTAAAGAGGAACTTTTCTTTATGAAAGTAGCATGATAGATATTTTATGATTCGTAAATCTGTCTTTGCAGAATTATTCTGTTCTAATTTGTTGAAATGTGACACTGGATCTTTCATTCAGAAATATGGTATTGACTTTCTGTAGCTGTGAATTTTTATGAGAGCCCTACTTTTATTTTTTCAAATTGTTTAAAGGGAATGATTACTTTAAAAAAAATTCAGTTTTCTGAAAGTTCTTTATTTTCATTGAACAATTTTTTGAATTTTTTAAAAACATAAGATTTAAAAAATATTATATTTTTAGAGCCAGAATTGTGGCGTATTATTATTTTAGCTAACTGAAGAGTCAAATAAGGAATGTGATTCTTTGATAAACTTGTAGAGTCACATGTAATAAATAGCACACTCTTGCAGTAACTCCTGGGGCATTTTTGCTTTTCCCTCAATAATAGTAGGAACTGGGTTTTTTGGTCAGATAGTTTAGAAATAACAAATTATTATTCCAATTACTCTTTATTGAGATATACTATGTGAGGCAAATGGTGTGGTGTTTTGTTTCGAGGTTGGAAAGCGGAGATGCCCCTGTGATGGCTGGGCTTTCCCTAGGTGACTTGTGGGGAAATAGAACAGTGTAGTCCTCAGCTTCCGTGGTGATCAGACAAGAGCCCAGCTGCCAGGGGAGTTGGACTGCAGGCCTGGCCCAGGGAAAGTATCTGGGCCTCTTGAGCACAGCTCAGTCGTCCTCTGGGCCTGTCTGCTGTCTTCCCTCAGGCACACTTCATGCTAACACTGGAGGAAAACACCCTTCTTGGCACGTTTGGGCACCAAGGGCTTTTAGAAGTGTCATTTCTGACAGCTTCTGAAGGGGCTTTTCAGCTGTCAGCAGAACCCCTGCTGGGCTAAACATATGTTTTAAACATGTGGAGGAATGGTCAGGCTCAGAGGCTCTGCCTGCTCCTCTGCTGCTCCTGGCGCTATTTTCTGGTTGACTTGCCAGCATTCTAATCATGTGGGGCTCGCAGCTGCCACACAGTCATACCAGTCTGCTTGGTGTTTCTGAGCTCTAGAAGATTCTGCCACTTCTGGCAGAAGTCCTCTCATTTGTTACCACCCAGATTTCTTCCAGTTCAGAGGCAAAGCGGGGGAGCTGCTACCCTTTTCTTAAGTGCATACTGTAGGTTCACAAAGGACAGCTTTGTCCACAGCTCCAGCAGTGTCACTGCAGAGGAACACTTAGGGTCACTCACCCATGTTTTTCCAGTTCCTTCTGTTGTTTCTGCTAAAAGGGTATGTGGGTTTACTTTAACATTCCTATTAAGCAGGGGCTCTTTGCTTTGCAGGAATGCAGTATACACTGATCAGTCAGGAGACTTAATTCCAGCACTTTTTCATGAGGGATCTGCCATGTGTATTCAAATAAGCACTTTAATTTCTTGCTGTCTCCAATCTTTAAATATCGTGTCCAGATTTGTCAGGGTAAAGTGTCCCTCCCAGAAATCATATTTGGATTTTTACAAACATGTTCTCATTTAATCCTGAAAAAGTCCTATGATCTGGTTATATTATTTCTATTTTAAAGATAGAGAAATTGAGGCTCAGAGGGCTAAGTATCATATCCTGGATATATATTTGGTAAGTGATAGAAATAGTTTCAAATATAGGGGAGTTCAATTTCAAAGCCAGTGCTTTTTCACTTGAATATACTTTTCCCAAAATTGGTTCGTTGGTTCTTTCTTTCTTTTAAAGAAAGAGAGAGAGAGAGAGAGACAGAGAGAGAGAGAGAAAATCAATTTTATTTAATGGCTTTATGTTTTTCATGTGGCTTTCATTGCTCCTACATTTCATTGTGTACGTGGTGGTGGGGTTTGAACCCGTGTCCTCGTGCATACCAGACAAGTGCCAGAACTGCTGAGCCACCACTCTGGGCCCTGGTTCACACTTTTAAAGGAGTATAAATGTATATATGTTCATGTGTGAAGGCTGTTTACCTATATTGTTATTTTCTGCCAAAATTGTTGGCCAAAATTTTACCTAGATGTAATATAAGTTACTGAAGCTCATTTAAAATATCTTTTCCTTATTTGTGCCAAAGCACTGACCCTTAATGTCATATACCTCATGAAGCTGTGAAGTGATACCAAAGCCTGTACCTGCTTGTGGTATTTTAGGAAATTCTCCTTCTTTATTGCTTTCAAAGTAGATTTATAAAGCATATCTTGTTAATGTTCAGGATGAGTTAGCATTTTCTAAAAGGGTACAAACAAGAAAGGACATGCATGTTGGGATCTTCTAAAAGACTTGGCATGGATAGAATGGAGAATACTAGCAATTTCGTGGATCTGGAACAAAAAAAATTAGGTGGAATAGCAGCATAGTTAAGACCTCAGGCCTGGGATGCAGTAGATTTGGGCAAACCCCATCTCTGTCACTTAGTAGTTGTAACGTTAAGCAATCATGTAGTTTCTCTGTTTCTTCATTTCATCATCTTTAAGATGAGGATAGCATTTCCACTTCCTTCCCCACAGATTTATTGACATTAAACAATAAAATGTGTTTTAGTGCATTAGTACAATATCTGGCATGTGGTAAGATCTGATGAAGTGTAGCTATTGTGTCCTAGGACTAGCAGTGCAATGCCTTCAAAAATTCGCTAAAGGGTTTTGATGTTTTGTTAAGGTCTTCACAAACAATTTAATCAGTAAGCACCACATTAAATTGATGGTTATGCAAAATAATACTGAGATACATGAATTGGACGTTTGTGAAAGAGAGAGCAATTTTCAGGAACAATATAAGAAATAATAAGGTAGTACAGGTGTATAGAATAAATGGCAAATAATCTAAGGGGACTGAATTGATCTGTCACTGATTATTGGGTTTGAGAAAGAAGGGATTAGGGTAATTCTAGTTTTGGCCTGGATGAATGGGTGGCATCAATATCCAAAGAAATGAATCTAAGAATAAGCAGATTTAGGGAAATATATTGTTTTTGAGATATTGGATTTGAGATGCCTTTGAAAGAACCAGGTACATTATGTGACCAGCACCTAGAAGAAAGTCAAGTGTCTAGAAGTTACTAAAAAATTTTTGGTGAATAAATGAGAGAATAAGCATGGGAGTCAGATATATGGTAAATGATTGTGTAGAAGTTAATGATATTCCCCAAGGAGGAGAATAAAGCAAGGGAATAGACGGACCTGGTGGGAACTACTAACTTAGGCACTGAGGAAAAGAGCATCCCAGAAGAGAGAAGGAGAAGTTGTCAGAGTAAGAAGGGGAAGTAAATCAAGTTAGAGATTTTCATGTGCGTGGAAGCGTTTCAACTGTTGTTCAGCCTGTCTTCTACAATGCTAACATCTATAGAGGGGATGAGCAAAATGCATTATGAAAGGAATCCACATTTGATGATAGGACTGATCATTTTTCACCCTTGTCAAAAAGTACCTTCAGTGGAGACAGAGGCAAACAACGACTCGTAAAGAGTTGGGGCTTAGTGTGCGGATATAGCAAAGGTGACTGAATATAACTGTGTTTTTCACTGAACAAGAGGTGGGGATATGGGGTGACAGGTAGAAAAGGGTTGAAACAGGGCCCTTCTGCTTGACTATGTGAATGCAGGACCAGAAGCAAAGAGGGAACCTACGGGACAGAATAGCTTGTTCAGTAGAGGACTGAAGAGCCTGGAAGGGGTCAGCTCAAGTGCACAAGCAGCGGAATTAACCTTGAATAGTAGGAAGACCAGGTTTCTCTGGCTGAGATTAGTAGAAAGGGGATGGGATGAGGGCCAGAGTTGAGAGAATCCATATTTACCAGTCTCATTGTTTTCACATGAGATGAAAGTTTTATGTTGCGTACAGATGGGTTACTTACAGTGGGAGGGGGACTTGACATGTAGCTACTGTGGAGAACTAAACCAGAGTCGCATTACAGTGGTGCTTGATGATCCACCTAGATTTGCAGAAAGAATGTTCAATTCACTATAGGAGTGCTAGATGGTTGTATTGATAAATATATAGTGTAGCTATTAGGAAAGGAACAGTGGTACTGAGGATAATGGCAGGAGTTGTATGATGAAAGCACCCTGGGGTCTGGGTTAGGGAAGAAACAAGTCATAGGAGGGAGGTTGTTAAACAAGGAAAGGGATAAACATCACAAATGCTATATGATGTGAGTATATAGCAGACATTGCCAGGTATTAGGAAGCAGGTTGCCTGATCCCATCTTTATCTGCTGATATGAATATTGATAATGGGAGGGGCAGGGATTTCCTGACCAAGTTGGAAAACTTCAAAATTGTGCTTAATAAAAGATGTAGCTTTTTGTTTATAACTCCACCAAATGCAGAATGCCACTTTCACTGTAATTTTAAACATTTAATTAAATCTATTGATATTTTTGGGTTATAAAAAGCAAATAAAATCAACCTGCAGCTTTACTTTATTTATATTTAATTTCAAAAGTAAAATGGTAAGAAAACCCTGATCTGAGGTCTTTTAGATGTTTTTATTCCTTAGGTTCCTGAACCAGGGATCCTAGTTTTAAAATTGAGGACAGAAATTGGTTTTTATAGGCTAGGTCAGAACACATAAAGATCTTTGGTTCAAGGAAGTTTGGGTTATAATATTTCAGTTTGTAATGACAATACACACAGTCTTGGTAGGTGAAATGAGCTATATATTTTGCCTTTCAAAAAACCAATCAACTTTAGTTACATTAGAGTCAGTTTCAAAGCTAAATTAGCATGATATTTCTTGAATAATGCCTATTTTTATAGAAATTGAACACTACATACAAAAATGAAATCTTTTTGAATAAATTTATAACCTGTGTATACTGATAAGTTAAGGAATTTTTAAATGTCACAAAATTGTCACAAGCAATATCTTTATTGGAATTGCTTTTCACAAAAGGGTGCTTTCTTTTATTACTTCAGTTGAATAATTTGTGTATTTTAGAAATGCTGTGTTTTGATTTCCATGAAAAGTAATAATGCTGTTTATTTGAAAGATACATTTTTTTCCCTGAGAAAAAACTGGTGCTTCTTAATCAGTTGGCTAATATACAAGTATTATAGGTACAAATCAAGTTACAAATTAAGTTAGACACAGATTTATCTTCACAATTGTGTTCAAGTGAAATAGGCTCAAGTCAATAAAATTCTCTTTATTAATTTTCAGAAATTGCTTTTGGGATAGTCTTGTGGTACTAATGTGATGGTCATGGCCAAGTATTTGTACTCAGTTATGGTAGTAAGATAAGCATAAATTGCTAAGATTGGATAAATAGCATTCTTCAGATGTTCTGGATGATGGCATATCTAATGTAATTGTATTTGTATGCTAGTTTCTATATGTTGAAGCTAAAAGGATTTTGAACCATATATAATTTTGGTAGAGGAATTCAATTCATTTATTTCTATAATATGCTACAAATTATAAATTTTAATTACAATGATTCAATCACTTGAGAAAAGAATGTATTTTAAATCAGGTTCCATACCAAAGACCTCATTTACGGAACTACGCTGCGTAAAACTGGACAAACTGATCACTTCATTGAATATTGAAAATATTAGTTGAAAGCATTAAAATCATCTTTATTGGCACTAGGATCTAGTAATGCATATATTTATGTAATTAATATTAAGAGTTTTTAAAATGGGAAGATTCCCATTTGCTGACTTGTGGTGGATTGTCAGGAAATAATTTTGAAGGCCTGGGTACCGAAAGATGATTAAAACATTCAATAATCCTATCAGTCCCTTTATCAGATAATAAATATTTCCTTTAGACAGTCCAGTGAGGTATTATGGACTTTGAAGTCCAAGCAGAATGGTGACTTATGCCTATATAGCTACTTTTATTATAGGATCGTGAAAGGCTATGTGGTCATTCACTAATTGATTACCACAATCCCCTTATGAGTTAAATGGCTGGTATTTATTTATTATTCTTTCTGTATCTGGTCACTTTTCAAGAGACCAATACTTGAATCAATGTCTTTCGGGCCCAGTAACTATATAACTCAAATATATGATTTTGAGTTGAACTATAATACTTAGAAATTTATTGATATTCTACTTCAAATGATAATTCATTTTATCAAAGGTTTTATTCCTAACCCTATGAACTCTTCTCTTACTTTTTAATTTTAAGTTTAACTCTGTGGCTGTGCCAGGGTTTCTGATTTCTGTCAGGCAGAACCACAGAATCATGATTCGAAGCGACCTTTAAAGTTTCAGGTTCTGATGCTAAGCATGAATTCCCTCTTTGGCATCTCTGAAAGATGGGCACTGGGCCAGGATCATAAATATGTCCTATTCTCTCGAGTCTGTAGCAAGAACACTGATTTGTGTTTCTACCTAATGAACCTAGAGGGGGTGACTGCAATTTTTCAAGATCAACTTTTCAGTTAAGAGGCAGCTTTAGTAATTACAGTTTTATTCTTATACTAAGGTAAAACTTATCTTGCAGTGGCCCTAACATGGCCCTAGGAATTAATAAAGTATGAACTTTCTAATATTTATACATGTTTTTTTATTCGTTCAACATAGTCTTGCATATTGGAGGGGATCATTGTTACATATTCATGTATAGATGGATATTGACGAGTAAGCTAAGTCTGATCCTAGTCCAGGGTTTCCCCGCTTCGATCACTTCCTGCTCCCATGTCTCCTCTGCTTTACCTCCATTTTATAGACAGAACTAAGCCTATACATGTGTATTAATTTTTGATTTTTCTGATCCTCTTTGCCTGCCTGTAGTTGGGCTTTTCTTGGGAGTCAAGGATTCCCAGCTGTATTGATAACCCCCTAATCCCTCCTTCTCCTCCCTCCCCTCTCCATTCTCCCCTCAACATCATAGCTATGGTTCTCCCTGCTTATGTGAAAGTTCACCTATCTTGAGTTTATTTTTGAGCTTAGCTAACTTTCAGTCTGTCTTAGATTTTACTCCAGTTTCCACATATGACAGAAAACATTTGGTCCTTAAAGTCTCTGAATATGGGATATTAGAATATTTTTTTCCATCTCCATTCATTTGGCTGCAAATGCCAAGATATCATTCTCTCTAATAGCAGAGTGGAACTCCATTGTGTGTGTGTGTATATATATATATATATATATATATATATATATATATATATATATATATATATATCACAGTTTTTGAATCCACTCATCCAGCTACGGGCATCTGGGTGGGTTCCATAGCTTAGCTGTAGTAAATTAAGCTGCTATAAACATTGATGTTGCTGTGTCTCTGTAATATGCTGATTCTAACTCTTTTGGGAAAATATCCAGGAGTGGGATAGCTGAGTCTAAGATGGTTCAACCCTAGTTTTTTGAGGAGTCTCCACACTGCCTTCCAGAGTGGCTGTACAAGCTTGCAGTCCCACCAACAATGTGATAGTGTTCCTTTCTTCCCACAACCCCT
>PVKS010011681.1:0-19370 GCA_004027875.1 Aplodontia rufa | reverse complement strand
TTGGGAAAATATCCAGGAGTGGGATAGCTGAGTCTAAGATGGTTCAACCCTAGTTTTTTGAGGAGTCTCCACACTGCCTTCCAGAGTGGCTGTACAAGCTTGCAGTCCCACCAACAATGTGATAGTGTTCCTTTCTTCCCACAACCCCTCCAGCCTCTGCTATTGTTTGTATTCTTCATTTTTGCCACTCTGACAGGAGTGAAGTAGAATCTCAGTGAAGTTTTGATTTGCATTTCTGTAATTGCTAATGATGTAGAAGATTTTCTCCTGTATTTGTGGGCTTTTTGTACTTCCCGTGTTGAGAAGTTTCTATTAAGTTCCCTAGCCCATTTATTGATTGGATTATTTGTAGTTTTGATGTTCAGTTTTTTGAATTCTTTGTATATTCTGGATATTAGCTCTCTGTCACAAGTGTAGCAGGCAAAGATTTTTCTCCCATTCTATAGGTTCTCTCTTGACACTCTTGACTAATTCTTTAATTGTGTAGAAGCTTTTCAGTTTAATGGCATCCCATTCATTTATTCTTGGCTTTAATTCTTGTGCTACGGGAGTCTTGTTAAGGAAGGTGGTGCCTACACTGATGTGGAGTGTTGATCCTATTTTTTCTTCATCAGTTGTATAGTTGCTGGTTTAATTTTTAATTCTTTGATCCATTTTGATTTGATTCCTATGCAGGGTAAGAGATAAGGATCTAATTTCAGTTTTCTGCATATGGTTGTCCAGTTTGTTCAGCACCATTTTTTGAACAAGCTGTCTTTCCTATGTTTATACACTTTAATAAATGATATGTATAGCTTTGGAAAATTCTTAGCCTATCCATGTTGTAAAGACTGAGGAAATATGTTTGGAATAGAACACAGAGGGTATGACCACACACTATTTGATAAGATTAGTCAGCCACCTAACTGAAGCCAGTACCTATTGTCCAAAACAATGGGAGAATGAACCTGAAACTAACTCAGAAAGCATCAGAGCTGCTCTCCCATCACAGACCCAGAGACAAGGGCCACTGGTACCTGCAGGATCTCAGTGCACCTTGCCTGGCACTGCCTAATACTATAAGCTCTGCTCACTGCACTCCAGTAACCATATTCCTTTGCTGCCTCAGGTATGGCTGTGGAGGGCCCTGATCCAGTGTGGACTATACCCAGCAGGGTCAATGGGGCATGCTATCCCACCCTAGATTTTATAAAACAGGACCTCCCTGCAGAGTTATAGGTGTTGGACCACAGCCCCAGGAACCCATGGGGCCCAGACAGAGAGCTGCCATGGCACAGAGATGCTGGGAGCAGGGTCACCCATTGGTGTAAGCTGCTTGGAGACTTGGGAGACCCCAGCTTTGCTGAGGGGCAGGACCACTTCCCCTGTGATTTTAGAAGGCAGGACCCTCTCCAGGGAGGGCAGAATATCCAGCCAAAGGGGATTGTTCTTAAACTTTAAGGTCTAATAGATTATTTTTTCCCCATTAGGTTTTGGGCTTGAAACCTGTTACTCTTTCTTTCTTGCCTGTTTCTCCTCCTTGAAAAGGGAATATCTTTTCTATGCCTGCCCTGTCCCATTATTGTACTTCAGAAGCACATAACTTATGGGTTTAACAGATTCACAAATGGAGAGCAATTTGCCTCAGGATGAAGTGTACCTTAAGTCTCACCCATATCTAATTTAGAAGATATTTAGATGAGACTTTGAACTAAAATTTTAAAGCTGATGCTGGAACAAGTTAAGTTTTTTTATTTTCTTATTTTTTTTTGTGTGTGTGTAGGTGCATGCGCACGTGCTATGGGAATGGAATGAATGTATTTAGCAAGTGAGAAAGATGTGAATTTTTTGGGGGGGCAGGAGCAGAATGCTATAGACACTGTTTGAATCTTCTCCAAATTCATAGCTTTTGTCTCTAATGAGATGGTATCAGATAGAGACTTAGGTAGGCAATTAGGTCATGAAGGTGGAGCTTCAAGAGTGGCATTAATGCCTTTATAATAGAAATCTCAGAGACATCCTTTACCCCTTGTGCCATGTGACGACACAGCAAAAAGTAGACCTTCTATGAATTAGAAAGTGGGTCCTCATGAACACTAAACCTGCCAGCATGTTGTTTTTGGGCTTCATTGCCTTCAGAATTGTGAGAAGCAAATTTCTATTCTGGATAAGCCACCTTGCCTATGATATTTTGTCATAGCAAAAAAAATAGACTAAGACATATATTAATTAAGGGTTAATGACTTCTTTCCTATGTGGAATCTTTTAGTGTAGGAACACAGTATGTTTCTTCTTCTATGTAGATCTTCTTTATTTCTTTCATCAGCATTTATATGGTACTTTTCAGCATACAGATCCTGTGCATGTTTTGATAATATTATACCTGAGTATCTCAGTTTCTTTGGAATTATTGTAACTGCACAATATTTTTAATTATAGTTTCTGTGTATTCAGCGTTAGGATATAGAAATGCTATTGACTTTTATGTGTTAATTTTGTATCTTGCAACCTTATTGAACTTACTTGTGGTTCTAGGAGTATTTATGTTTGTAGATTCCTTGGGATTATTCTTTTTTCTATGAAAAGAATAATGCCATATGCAAACAAGGAATATTTTTTCATACATTCTAAGCCATATGTCTTTTCCCCCTTCTTTCTAGTTTTATTATGGTAGGATTTCACTGAAAGGATTTCACTGAAAAGGATTTCTTTCCTTGTTCTCTTTTAGGAGGAAACATTCAGTGTTTCAATCTTTAGCTGTGTTGTTAGTTTTAGGTTTTTTGGTAGATTCCTTTTTATCAAATTAAAGTAGTTGCCCTCTATTTCTAACTTGCTGAGAGTTTTTTTAAAAAATAATAATGGAATATTGAATTTTGTCAAATACTATTGCTATATCACTTGATATGATTATAAAATTTCTTCTTCCTTAGATTTCAGTTTGGTGAATTACATTGATTTTCAATGTTGAAAGAGCATTTTATATCTGGAACAAATCCCTGTTGGTCATGGTATTTAATTCTTTATATACATTATTAAATTTGATTTGATAATATTTTAAAGGAGTTTTATGCATAAACACACCCTTCCAGGACACACTTCCAGTGACCTACTTCTTCTAACTAGGCCCCACCTTCTATAATTTCTACCACCTCCCAATAACGCTGTGGCTTTATGAATTCCTCAGTGGATTAATCCACCGATGAGGTTAGAGCCCTCATGATCCAATCACCTTTCCGTGGTCTTTGCCTCTGAGCATTGCTGAATTGGGGACCAAGTCCTCAACATATAAGCCTATATGGAGCATTCCAGATCCAAACTATAACACCTTCTTTGTCCCTAGTAATTTCCTATTAATTTTCCTCGAGAAAAAGTGTAGTTTATCAGATATTAATGTAGCCCTCTACTTTTAAATAAATTTCTATTTTTTAATTGACAATCTACCTATATTGAATTTGCTGTGAGTTTATTGTGAATAGCATAGAATTGGGTCATAATTTTCTATTCACTTTGACAAGAACATTTTAGTTTGTAGATCTTGTCCTAATTTTGTTAATTTGGTTCCAGTGGAAGCTTGGTTTTAAGAAGAATGTGTAGCATTATTTGGTGCTTCCTGGGCTCCCAGGGGTTCCTGCTGATGACTCCCTAGAGGAGGCTCCTGATGCCTCTGGCTGGAAGAGGGAGGGTGAGGCCCATGATGATGATGACAAGCACTTTCTAGACCAGGCACTTCTTTTTGCCTGTGTTGGTGCTGCCTAGGAGAAGGGATTCTCTGGCTCTTGGGGACCAACAGGTTGGTTGATCTGGGCAGCTCAATGTTCTGGGATTCCCTTTGCTGGTGCTGTATGGTAACCCTCAGGGGAGGATCCTCTCAGGCCCATGCAAGAGGAAAGTGCTTTCTGTGGCCTTTTTGTCAGTGGAATTTCCGATCAGTCTTCTAGCACTGCTAGGCCTGCTAGGTGTTGGCAGGAGTCCCATTTGATTTAGGGGAAAAGAAAATGAGCCTTTGTGGGTTGCCTTCTGTTGTTAAATTCGACATTGGGAAATGTCAGAACTGGGTAACTTTCTTCTGTTCAGTCAGAGGTCATGAAAATGTCTACTGCTTTGTTCTTACAATCCTGGAGTCCCTAATCAGTCTGTCTTTCTGTTTCTTCACTTCTGTGTTTTCCTTTAGTTGCCTCTTGCACTATTTCCAAGGGGTGTATTTGTACTTTATACAAATTGTCAAGGAGCAAAGAAAAATAAATTTATGCCGTGTTTTCCATTATGTACTATATCTCTCAGTTCTAGGAACTGCCCAATGACCTAGGAATAATTGCCTCCCCGGCTGCTCATTACATAAGATGTTTTTCTTTAGTTGTTGGTGTTATGACTGTCAAAATGTTTTGAAAAATATTTAAAGAAGGTTTTATTATTATATTAATTCATAGTACAGTAAAAATAGAAATCATGCATTTGGGAAGATTATTTTTCATTTTTTTCCATTGATTATGCTTTCCTTCTAGTTTTCCCTAATAGATTAACAAGCCATTCTTGACTTGTTCTCCACGTTAATGTCAAATGTTATAGTTTCTGGAACCTTCATACCCATTTAATAAGTTTGGTTATACCTCATCTATTTCATCATTTTAGATCTTTAAAAACATCATGGATTTTGCATCTGATATTTTGAGGTATAATAATAGGGAGACCTGCATCATTTCAATAATTTAGTTGTATTCTTCCTATGTACATTTTATACTATTCTTCCTTCTAACAGTGTTTTATAGGGGTTTCAATACTTGCTTAATTTCATTGTTAAAATGTAAGAGAAACAGGAGTTGAACAGAGCTGTGATCCTTCTCATATATTAACATTGCACTCTTTTGTCCCCCAAAGGGCCTATCCATTCATAGAGCTTCATTTTTTTTCCAAATACAGGTTTTGTTCTCTATGATTTTTCCTTTGATGTTTACTCCAAAACTTCTTCCTTCTGCATCACAGGATTCTCATTAGTTATTCTAAATGTGGAGAATTAGTCATAAGAAAAATGGTTATTTTTTCCTAAAATATGAAATAAATACTATTGCATGTAGATAATACATTGTATTATTTGCTATCCATCATATATGATAACCATAATCCATTATCCCATCATCATGGAATCCCTTTGGATTGCTTTTATGGTGTGTGTTAGTGGATCTCATTTTTATCTATATGTAGGATCTTTTTTTCTGCTCCATATTCAAGAACATAATTTTGAGGTAGTTGTCAGGGTTAGAGGTACAATTAAAATATGCCAACCAATCATGTGAGATTTGAACCCAGAAATTAGCCTTTGGGCTGAGCTGGCTAGCTGTATGGCACTATCATAAATCATAATACACAGAATTTTTGACAACAGAATGGGCTTTTCAGTAGGATTATGAAGTTGTTTTTGGCTACATAAAAGATGCATGTTTCAGTTGCTGAGTTCTCTTCTCAGTGTTTTGTTCTACCTATTCATTCCTAGGAATGCATTGTCATTTAAGATATAATTATTACCTAAAGATGACTGATTTACTCAGGTGAAACTTATTTTGTTGGTCACTCTTATTGTTTAGAGGTAGTTCTTACAATTATTTTCCTTATAAACAAAATACCTCAACTGTTTTTAATATGCTGTTTATCTCCTTTCATTTCTCCCGGAAATAAGTCAGTTGTGTGATATGAGGAACTATTTTCACAGTTAGATAGAAGAGCAGGAGATGCCACAGTAAGTCCACTGCTTTGTAATCTGAATGCGTCCAGCTTCCACAACTGAGTGGTTTAGCTATGTAAACTTGGGACAGTTAATTAAAGTTCTCATACCTCAAAACAAATTGAAAAGATGATGGTTTATATTTTAGGATTTCAGCATTTAAGAGTGATATAATTTTAACGGGCCTTTATCTGGCCTCAGGCCTACCTCATGGGCCTCACCTGGATTGATTTATTTCCTTCCTTCCTTCCTGATATAATTCATACACCATGAAACTCACCTTTTTAAGTGTACACTTTAGTGTTTTTTTGCAGATCCACAAGATTAGCAACCGCTACCATTATTGGATTTCAGAGCATTTTCATCAACCCCCCAAAAAACCCAGAACCATTCCCCTCAGGCCCCTAGAAACTGCAAATCACTATCTATGGATTTTCCTTGTCTGGATATGTCATATAATAGAACCATGAAAAATATGGTCTTTTGTGTTTGACTTCTTAACTTAGCATGATGTTTCAAGACTCGCACATGTTGTGGCAGTGTTTTGTTCTTTGATGAGTTCAATTTTATTTTCTGTTGCATGGATATTCCATGTTTTGTTTATCTGTTCATCTGTTCATGGATATGGATGGTTTCTACTTTTTCTTGCTACAAGTTTTTGTGTGAACCTGCTTTAGTTCTCTTGTTTATGTACCTGAGAGGGAAATCACTGGGTCATATGGTAACTTTTTCTCTATGTTTAACTCTTTGAGGAATTGCCAAATGTTTTTCCAAAAAATGCTACATTATTTTACACTCCCACTAGCGCTGTATGAAGGCTCTTATTTTTCTCTACACCTCGCTACATAGTATTTATTATTACTTTTATCACAGTCATCTTTATGAATGTGAGGAGGTCTCTATTATTTCACAGAGGTTGTTTTACATTCGCTGAAAAGCTAAAGACACTGAGAGTTTTTTCATGAGCTTATTGGCTATATGAGCATCTTAGGAGAAATGTATTTTTTCAGGCCATTTGTCCATTTTTTTTTTGTACTGGTGTTTGAACCCAGGTGATGCTTTACCACTGATCTTCATTCTAGCCCTTTCATTTATTTATTTTTTAAATTTTGAGACAGGGTCTCAAAGCTTAGGGCTTTGCTGGGTTGCTGAGGCTGGCTTTGAATTTGTGATCCTCTTACCTTAGCCTCCTGATTTGCTGGGTTTCTAGGTGTGTGCTACAGAGCCCAGCTCATTTATCCATTTTAAAATTGGATTATTTATCATTTATTATTGAGCCTTAGAACTTTTTATTTTTTATTTATTTATTTTTTTAAAGAGAGGAGGACAGTGAGAGAGAGACAGAGAGAATCATTTTTATTGAGTTTTTTCACATGGCCTTCGTTGCTCCAACACTTAGTTGTATATGTGGGTGCTGGGGTTTGAACCCGTGTACTTGCGCATGCCAGGCAAGCGCCATAACCACTGAGCCACCGCTCCAGCCCCAGAACTTTTTATTTTTGATGTTAGAATGTGATCAAGTATAGCGTTTTCAAATATTCTCGCATTCATTGAGCTGTTCTTTCTCTAACTTCATAGCGATTTTTGATGAGCAACAGTAACTTTGCTGTCTTTGATTTTTTTTCCATATTTTTCTGTTCTCTACATTATTAATTTATGCTCTATTCTTTATTATTTCTTTGCTTCTGATTTTTTTGGGATTATTTCATTCATCTTTTCTAGTTTGTTAAGGCTGAGAATTAGATTATTGATTTCATTTTAGAAACAAGTAGATGTTCATAGCTATAAATTTCCTTCTAAGAGATGTGTTCGCTGCATCCTATACATTTTGGTTTGTTGTGTCTTCATTCATCTCAAAGTATTTTCTCATTTCACTTTTGGTTTCTTTTTGATCTATTTGTCATTTATGAGTGTCCTATTTTATTTCCACATGTATTTTTTTGATTCCCTATTCTCCTCCCTCTGATTGGCTTTAAATTTTAATTCATTGTTATCCGAGAATATAATCTTATGATTTCAGTTATGGCTTACTTTTCAATTTGTTTTGTGGCCTGGAGAGCATTCCATGTGCAGTTGAGAGGAATGTGTATTTTGCTGTTATCGTATGGAGTTTCAGGTAGATGTCTGTTATGTCAAGTTAGCTTATAGTGTTCTTCAATCTATTTTCTTATTGATCGTCTTTCTAATTGTCCTATCCATTACTATAAGTGGGATATTAAAATCTCCAACTATTGTCATTAAACTAATTCTTCGGTTTTCTGTCATTTTTTGCTTTTTTTAAATTATTGGGCTCCATTGTTAGGTCCATATATATTTATAAATGTAATTTCTTCTTGATTTTATCCCTGTAAATGTCCCTCTTTTTCCTGGTAACATCTTTTCCTTTAAAATCTATTTTGTCTGATGTTAACATCAGCACACCAGGTCTTCTTTAGTTACTGTTTTCATGGTCTATATTTTTCTGTGCTTTCACTTTCAACCTATTTTTATCTTGTGGACAGAATATAGTTAGATCATGTTTTTATTCCACTTTGTCAACCCTTTCCTTTTAATGGTAGTGTTTAATCGTTCGCATAATCCTCCTTTTTATGCACAGATCTTTGCACGTTTATTTCCTTAGGATAAATTACTGCAAGTGTAATTATTAGGTTGAAATACATTTGTATTTCTTCCTGGAAAGTTTGTAGTTTCTTGTCCCATCAAAAGAATGTGTGAAGTCAGGGATCTTAAAGTATTACATCTATGCATATAAGCTTTCGTGTACCTGGTGAGCCCAAATTTGTTCAGTGTTCCTAGTTCATTTCTTTCACATTCAGTTTGAGTAGTGAATTAATTAATTCATTTTCTTAAGTACCAACTTTCCTGCTCCTGACATTTAAGCTTTCATCAATATTTCTATAGCTTATAGCTTATAACTTTAAGTTCATGTCCCACTGTTTTCAACTGTATCAAACTATTAACTCAGAACAAACTCACTGCCTTTTTATTTCTTTAAAGTCTATTTTTTCCTATTCTTGGAATACACTTACCTACAGCTCTTTTGCCAACATTTTTCATCTTTGAAGGCTCAAGGATACAATAGCTCATAAAAAAATCCCAATTCTTCTATATAAAAGTGAAATTGCAATCACTTAAGCCTCTATAACATTTCGTACTTCCCTTATAACTACTTTATCACTTATTATAATTTTTAGTGGTATTTTATCTCTGCATAACAGATTTTAATTTATTTTAATAAAGGTAAGTCCGCAATTTTTGTTTTCTAGTAAGTGACAATATATCCTTGCATATCATATTAGTGAATTGAACTGATTTTCATGCAACTTTCTCTTTTTCTGTCCAGTTGTAATTTGGGCTCTTAATACTTTCTGTCTGTAATAATTTTATAGCACCCTAACTGATTTGCCTGACTCCATCTGTTTTTACTCTAAATCAGTGTATATATTGTATGATTATAATTTTAAAATCCACCGCAAATCATATGTGCTTTTCTTCCTCAAACATCATTTTGCCCTCAAAATAAAATCCAGTCTACTGAATGTGGGACCTAAAATTCTCTCATCTGCTAACCTTATCTACACCCTGCCTACTGTAAACTCCGTCATGATACCCTTAGGAATAGCATTAGTAAATCAACCAGGGAACTGTGCGCAACTGCTTATGACTTGGCTAATTGTCCAAAAGTTTCCTGGCTATTTCATTCTTCACCCAGCTGCCACCCAGAGTTGAGAAAAATTCATGTATTCTCAGTTCTAACCTATTTGTGACACAACTTGAAGAAGCTCTGTGCTGTGGTTGTACCTTGAGCTTTGCTCCCGGCTCCTTTCCCAGGAAACCTTATCCTTTACCAATTCCATAGGCTCCCCTCCATCTGCCCCACCCACCACGTTGCTTCCACTACCTGTATTTTAAGGCCTGACTCAGATGTTGCCTCAAAACCTTATCTGACTTTTTTTTCTGCTTTCTCCCTAGCATCCTATTTATACATTACAAATATTCTCTTTGATATCAGTTATATCCTTGTCACCATCCCTACATCTCCATAAGGTTGTAAATTTTTATTTGAATTCTACTCACTGTTTATTCACTTTTAAATCTTCTTTGGCAGACAAGATAGTAACTGGCATATATAGAAATAGAATAAACTAGTTTTTAGTTGAATTGCTGTCATAAAAGTATTATTTTAGCTATATGTGGAAGAAAACAATTAGATTAATAGAATTTGTGGTGATTTCTTTAAAAAATTAATGTTGACTTTTTAAATCTCATTTTATTAAAATCAATAGGTCACTGACTCTTAAACATTAGCGTGCACAGGATAACCTAGAGGACTTGTTAAAACAGAATGATAGACCCCAAATCCTAGTGTTTCTGATTCTGTAGATGTGGGGCAGTGTCCAGAATTAGCCTTTCAAACAAGTTTGTATATGCTGCTGGTCAAGTAATTACGTTTTAAAAATGTTGCCTTAGGTTACAAATATGATTATTTTGCTTTAGGAGGTCTTGTAAAAATATCATTTCAGAAGGATTTTTTTTTGCATATGTATAACAAGGTAGAGTTGTTAAGTGGTACATCAAAGCCAGAGGTTAGTGTGTCTTGAACTCCACCATTCTTTGCTAGACTTATGCATGGGAAATAATGATATACTTTTGTCATTTTTTTTGCAAATAATGATGTTCTCAATTTACAAACATATAATGTTGTGCCACAGAAGCTTCTTCCTGAGGCTCAGAAATCAAGAAACATTCTCAGGGACTCTATTTTTTACTTATCATCCACTAGATGCCAGAGGTCACCAAGTCTACATTATATTTGTGTCCTAGTTCTAGAGGAAACAGGGAGAAGAGTCAGGTGGCCAGACTCTGATTCCATATTGAAAATGAGTGATGACAGCAAATGTGTGAAAGAGAGAAGAAAACAACCAGGAGAGAGATAGACACATATTACTTGTGCCACATGATTTCCTTCTTATGCCCTGTGAAGGACATTTCCCCCCATAAATAACAGGCCATTATTAAAGGCAGTGTCATTTTAATTATGTTGTGAGTTTTCCAGGGCTTTCTGTATGACACTTTTGAAGCTTGCCATCATTTATAATACTGTTTTTTTGGATAATGCATTCTCAGTTCCAAAATAGCTAATTTGCAAATCAACTCAGGGAGCACAACCCGTCTACAAATTAGGTACTGCTTGTACTGCAGTTTGTTGAACATATTTATTCTGTTCATTTCCTAAAATGGCCCATTTGTATACAGTAGGATAATAATAGGAGCAGGTGTTTAGTCCATGTAGAGGAATTGACAATTTCCTATAGACATTGTTTATTCACATGGGGGTAGAGACAAAGATTTAAATACCTTCCTGTGGCCTTTGAAGATTCTTGTTCCAGATTAAGGGAAGGCTGAAGGCTTCCTAAAACAGTGGTGAAGAAGCTCTAAATGCTCATTTTACCAAATTTTGTATTAATAATACACAGTGTCAACTCTGATAGCTAGGTGAGTGTTTTAAGTAGGGGGCATGGTGACCGATTTTCACCAAATGGATTCCCCAGGAAGTTGACTTTGAGCCAGAAAATGAGCATGCAGGCTGTTTATGAGAGAGGGCTTGTAGATTAAAGCCTGTATTACTCAGGCTTCTTCAGAGAAACAGAACCAACGTGATATATGTAGGTATTTGTAAGAGGAGATGAATTATAGGAATTGGCTTCTGTGGTTATGGAAGCCAATAATTCCCATAATCTATCATCTTCAAGTTGGAGACCTAGATATGCAGGTGGTATAATTTAGTATGAGTCTGAAGACCTAAAAACCAGTAGCAGTGATATCTTAGGCCAGAGAACATGGATGTCTTAGCTCAAAGAGAAACAAAAGGAGAAACTCTCTTCCTGTCCTTTTTTTTTGGTTCTATTCTGGCCTTTGATGGATTGGATGATGCCCACTCACATCAGTGAGGGTGATCTTCTTTATTCAGCCTACTGATCCAAATGCTATTCTCTTTCAGAAAAACACTCACAGACAACTCTAGAAGTAATGTTTTACTAGCTACCAGGGCATCCCTTATCCCAGTTAAGTTGACACATCTCTGCAATCTAGGTAATGAAAAGGTAAGGAAGCAGGACTAGGCTGAGGGAGACGCTGTGTTTATGCAGTCATGGCAAAACCCTCCTCAGCCAGGCCTGTGAGGTGCACTGTGGCTGGGGTGACCTTGCAGTTTTCCCTGGCTTAGGCGTCTGAGACTGGCCTTTATTTCACCTACATCCACCAGAGTTTGGCTGTGAGCTTCACCTTGAGAAGTGGTGCAACTTTGAGGAAATTCCTGAAGGTAGAGTGTTTTCCAGCTACGGAAATGTGCCTCCTTCAGTTCCGGAAGGTGGTCTGGGTTTCATGCAGAGTATCCATGACACCAATTCAGGAGGCAGGGAAGTCTGTGGGTGACCAGGAGTATATGGAGTAGTCTCTCTGTGTGAGAAAGGGAAGCAGAGATCCGTCCAGGCGAATGGGCAATTACAGGGCTCTGGGTACAGGGGAAACACTGGAAAAATATAATATGGTCCTACTTTATTGAGCAATAAACTACATGTCCATTAACTCATATTTCATATTGTTATTCTGTACAGTAGTCCTAAACAGGAGTATTAATGCCACTTTACAGAAGGGGGCTTAAATGGAAAAGTGGCTTGCTTGCTGCCAGATAAATGCCCAAAGCAGACTCTTTCTCCAAAGCTGTTCTTTGACTCTTCCCTGAACGCACTCAGGAAATTTAGTTACACAAATTTACAAAACCAGGACGAATCCTGTAGTGGCCTCAGACTGCATGAGCACAGGCTTCTGGAAGCCGCTCCAGGTGCGAAGTTTTAAGTGTTAAGAGTTATAATGATTCGCAGCAGAGGCCTACAGGAGCATCGCCCCCACTTGGGCAGAAATGGGGGAGAGGCCGTGGCAGACAGCAGAAGCTAAACTTGGTATTTCTCATCATAATGAGATAACCTACTGACTGAAACAGGAGGATTTGTTACTGGTGACTCAAGGCTGCAAATTAAACTCACACTGCACTTACAAGGGACTTAACAGCTCTCTTAAGCTTTCTTTTTAATTGTTGAAAACTAACTGCAGATGTTTTGGGGGTATAATGTAATGTTTAAATACATGTATATGTTTTGTAACGATCAAATTTGGGTAACTAGCATATCCATTGCCTCAAATATTTCTTTCTGGTGAGAACACTAGAAATCCACTCTTGAAGTTATTTTGAATTATATAACACATTATTATCACCTATTGTCATTCTACTGTGGAATATAATACTAAAATTTATTACTCTTACCTAACTACAATGTTGTCATACTCCTTGACCAATGTCTTTCCATTCCCTTTCCCATAGTCTCTGGTAAACACCATTCTACTCTCTACTTCTGCGTGTTCAACTTTTTTAGATTCCACATCTGAGCAAGATGATATACTTTTTGTCTCTTTATTCCAGGCTGATTTCACTTAACACAATGTCCTCTAGATTCATCTCTCTTGTCACAAATGACAAGATTTCTGTATTTCTAAATAGCTGAATAGTATTTCATTGTGTATATAGGCCACATGTTAAAAACCATTCATTTGCTAATGCACATTGATATCTATTCCATGTCTTGGCTGAACTAAACATGGGAGGGCAAACATTTCTTCAGCTTACTGATTTTAATTCTTTGGCTCTATATATTATAGTGGGATTGATATGCAAATCTAGTTTAAGTTTTTTTAGTAACCTCTATACTGTTTTCAGTATGACTGTCAATACCAATAGTGATATCGCACAACCTCACCAAATACTTGTTATCTTTCATATTTTTGATAATTGCCAATATAACTTGGGTAAGGTGATATCTCCTTGTGGTTTTGATTTGCATTTCTTTGATGATTAAAGATGTTGAACATTTATTTTAAAATATATGTTGGCCATTTGTATGTCTTTTTTTTGAGAAATGCCTGTAAGTTCTTTCTTTCTTTCTTTCTTTTTTAAAGAGAGAGAGGGACAGTGAGAGAGAGAGAGAATGAGAGAGAGAAAGAAAGAGAGAATCAATTTTATTTAGTTTTTCAAGTGGCTTTCATTGCTCTAACACTTTGTTGTGTACATGGTGCTGCGGTTTGAACCTGCATCCTTGTGCATGCCAGGCAAATGCGGTAACAGCTGAGCCACTACTCCAGCCCCTTTGTCCATTTCTTAATAGAGTTTTTCTTATTGAGTAGCTTGGGTTTCTTGGGTATTGTAGATATTAGCCCCTCATCCAGTGTATGATTTGCTAATGTTTTCTCCTGTTCTGAAGGTTGGGTTGCCTCTTCACTCTATTGTTTCCCACATTGTGTGGGTCACTGTAGGTGTGTGCCTTTGGGTTTATATTTTGTTCCTGGTGAGCAAAGTTCTCTCTGCTCTCTGCCCTGTCTGGAGCTGCTTTCCTGTGCCACACCCTTCCACCGTGATGTTCTGCATCACCTCAGGCCAGGAGCTGTGGGGTGGGTGGACAGTGGATTGCACCTCTGAAACCTGGAGTCAAAATAAATATTTTCTCCTCTAATTTGTTCTTGTCAGGTATTTTGTTCACAGGAATGGAAAAGCTGACTAAAACAGACCCTGAATAATAAAAGCAATCTTGAGCAAAATGAACAAAGCTGGAGGCACCCTACTACCTCACTGCAAGATATACTACAAAGCTACAGTAACCAAGACAACGCGGTACTTGTGTAAAGACGGAGACATAGGCCAACAGAACAGAGTGCCCAGACATAAATCCATGCATGCACAGCCAACTAATCCTCTACAAAGTGCCAAAAGCACACAGTAGAGAAAGGATAATTTCTTCAATAAATGATGTTGGGAAAACTGGACAGTCACATAGGAATGACATTGGACCTTTATATCTTACCATACAAACAAATCAACTCAAAATGGATTAAAGATTTATATTTAAGACCAGAAACTATGAAACTCATACTTTTTATTTTCTGTAAAAGATTTGTTTGTTTTTAAGGACCACTTTCTAATTAGTGAAAGGGGAAATAAAGCCCCTGAATTTAGACTTTTTAATCTGATAATTTATATGCACTGTTGAGGTAAAGTAGTTAAGTCCTGGTCTTTCAGATTTTTACCTCCTCCCTCACATTTTCCCTGTGATATCAGAGGTTGTTAAGATCTAAGTGATGGTGCTGGGGAAGGATGGCGGGGCCACAAGGAGCCAGGAGAAGATCTTGGTATTGGCCCTTCTGTGTAGCCAGGTCAGGCGGAAATCTCTTCATCCATGCCTTCGTTACCCCACAGCAGTTCTCTGAAGACTAAACTTTACCTTGCCTTTGACAGCCCTCCCTGAAATATGCTTGAAAGATTTGGTTCCTTACTCTGGTATTTCCTATTTCTTGTAGTCTCTGGGCCATTGGACTTCTACAGCAGATATTTCTCTTGCCAGACAGAATTATCAGCTACCGTGTTCCTCCACAGTGCAAACAGAAAAATCAAGCTATTGTCCATGCCTCTGAGGAGCTGAGGGGATCTCCAGAAAGGCGTGGGCCTTCTATCTCTGACCAGCAGCAGTGCACCACCTTTCCTGTTGTAGAATGGCCACTCCCATGCATATGCGAGGACAGCTTTTAAATCATCACCTCACCATCCCAGACGGAAATGGGGCTGAAGCACGCTGACTTTGCCTTGACCTTCAAATTCTTTACCGTGCCTCCTGCCTTAGACGAAGGGGAGAACAAGGCAGTGTTTGTTTAGAATCTTTCTTCCTTCCACAGACTTGCCGGTGCTGCAGTTGCAGGGGATCCTCTTCCTTCCTCATGGGGCTTTTCACCTTCTTTTCCAGAGCAACAATGGTGGAATTGTTACAGTGGGCTGGGGTGGGGGGAGGATTGAAAACACATCAGCTCAGTGTTGCCAAGTGTTCCTTTCTGGTAGCTACGGCGCACACAATGAGTCATCTTTGCACTCATCCTCAGCATCCCGTTTCCTCAGTGCAATGCATTCCCACTGTTTGCCTTAATTTCTCCTGACTTATAACGCCTCTGAATTAAATGTTTTGCCAAAGTGGAGGAAAAGCCTTTCTTAAACTTTGCAAATAAATTGCTGAATTCAATAATTAAAAGAATCTCTTGTTTTGTTTTTGTTGGTCAAAGTAATAAAAAATGTAGTTACATTTCTCAGAAATTGAAATAGTCATACATTGAGTTATTTCTGATGTAATTGTAATCGGTACTTTTAAACTCATGGTATATGATGAGAAGTCTAAGAGGTCATAAGACTAATTTTAAATCATTAATATTAATGACTTCTTTAGGCATTCAATTTTCTTTAAAATCTAATCAAAGTGTAGTTTACTTTCATTTCCTATTAATAGACCATTTCTAACATTTGATAGCTTAACAGTTGTTTTTACAGTGCTTGTATTCCGAAGTGCTGTTAAGTTGACAATCTTGCTACTCAGTTTCCTCCTGGCCCAGAGCAACTGGCATCACGTTGAGCTTGTTATGCAGAATCTTAGACTTCACTCAAACCAACTACAGAGAATCTACATTTTAATCACATCTTCAGGTAATTTGCATGCACATTATAGTATGAGAAGACTGGTCAGCAACTTCGGAGAATATCCTCTAAAGAGGCATCATTAATCCACTTAGTGTATGCGTGTGTTTTTTTCCCCACTTAGTGTATTTTAATAAACCAGTTATATAACAAATAAAATGGAGTAGAAGTAAATCATCCCTTTGCACTCTGGCTCTTATATTTTTTCAAAACTGTGCACATTTCTTCCCCTAATTAAAAAAGACAGCTGTTCACTTGGTGTACCTGGGTTATACCCTGTGCAGGCTCAGTTAGGTTTCTGATAGTCAAGCCAGCTAAGCACAGCTGTGCATAGCTACGGCGTCAGCAGTTCCTCTGGCCACCTGTTACAACAAACTACATTAGAACACTCCCAAACAATGTTGTCTCCAATTCATTCCTTCCTGATCCCCCAATAAAGCCCATAGTAATTGAAAGCAACATAAATTACTTGTCAAAAGTAAATCTCTATGAAGAAAAGCAGCTGTGTTATACGGAAGGGACCTAGTTTTACTCCCTACCAGTTAAAACCACAGGACAGAGAGGGATGGAGGGGTGAGTTATAAAATTCCCTGCAGTCTCACCAAGAGAGGCCTCTACAGTCAAAGCAAAATGAGGATCTAAACAAAGATCTTGTTAATGGAGACCAAGCCCAGAACTGCTGGTAAAATTGGATAAGAGTTGCTTTGTTTTCCCTTCCCACTCCTGCTATTTCCTCCTGTCTCAGTTCTCCATTTAGCTTCACCCTCCCCTATTGCTCTACCTTTTTAGCATTCCAAGGATAGCTGTGATCATTTACCTCTTTCTTTGTACACCCACCCTTTCCTGCTTAATAGTCTTTTGTTAGCTCAGTAGCTAGACTGATTCATAAACAGGAGCCAGGGTGCTAAATATTTAATACTATTTTAAACACTTTTGCTCTCTAAAGCTTACACCTTTGATGTCAGGGGACCAGAATCTCTAAATGGGCATACTCAATATCATGGAACAGAGGGTTTAGGAAGGAAAGGGCAGTTAGGTCACAGAATCCAATATGCCTGGTGAATAGATGCAAGCATCTGACCTTTATTATAGAAGGCCAGCAATTATTCTAAAGATGATACAGTAGCTATGTTTAAATTCCTACATTATGCTCATTTACTTATTTCAGAGTTTTGAGGTAGGTATCATTGTTATTACTATAGGAAAATAAGGCTCAGATTAAAAAATTTCCATTGTTAATAAACTGCTGTATCAGAATTCCCACCTATATTCTAGCTGCCACAGCCTGTTTCCCTTCTAGGTGTCTGCAGATGAGCACAGCATGAATACAGACATGACTGGAGCCAGGCGATAGGTGGCTTTGCACCCAGGTGAGCATTAGGAAAGTCAGCTTGGAAGTAAGAGAACATCTGCTGTGGACCCAGGGTTCAGGGGCAGCACTTGAATGCTGAAAATGTGGGCAGAAACAGAGTAGGGGCAAGTCTCAGGAGAATTAGGATTCCTGACATTTATCAATTTCAGACCCTCAATTCAGGGAGAAGTATTTATTGGGAAAGAACATGTGGGCTGACTCCTAGTAGTTACTTACCAAGAACTAGGGACAATGACCAAGGATGAGAAACAAGGAAGTAGGAAAAACATCTCATTTGTACTTAAGATATGGATGAGTGAATTTCAGTGCATTGTAGAATTCCCTCTAATGAGCATAGAACTGGTTCCAGAGATTGGAGTGTAATGGCATATGAAGATGAAGATTAAAACAAAGAAGGAACAGGCATTTTTTTTTTTTTTGTTTTATTGTTCTTTTTTTTTTCAGGGCTGAGGACTGAACTCCTGGTCTTGCACATGCTAGGCAAGTGCTCTGCCGCTGAGCTAAATCCCCAACCCCAGCCATTTTTTTTTAACATCTTTTTGCAGTATTAAGATATTTAAGTGGAAATTACAGACTCAGGCTTAAGCCAAATATAAAAGGAATCCTCTTAAGAATCAGTACTCTAAAGTGGAACAGATACTTTGTAAAGGCATTGTTCTTCTTACTCCTAGAACTTATGAAATTTTTTTCCCTGCTTAAAAGGCACTTAATGACTTCTATCACACTCGTAATAACAATCTAATCTCCTTCTATGGGCCCAGAACCCAATCTAATGTGTTCCCTGTCTAGCTCTCTGACCTCCACTCTGTCAGTTTCTCCTTCATTTTGCTCTGTGAGGATTGCTCAAAGAAGGTGCTGGTATTTTGACTGAGAAAATTCTTTTGGAGGCAAAAGTGTTTAAAATAGTAGTAGATTTTTAGCACCCCTGGCTCCTGTTCACAAATTACTAGCAACACCCTTATGCTATTACATGACACTCAAAAAATGCCCCCACACATTTGTAACACTCCAATGGGGACTTGATTTGTGGCTATCATTATTCACTTTGTTTATTTATTTTATTTTATTTATTTTTTTTAAAGAGAGAGGGACAGTGAGAAAGGAGAGAGAGATAGAGGAAGACAGAATCAGTTTTTATTTAGTTTTTCATGTGGCTTTTGTTGTTCCAAAACTTGGTTGCATACGTAGTGCTGGGGTTTGAACCCCCATACTTGCACATGGTAGGCCAGCACCGCAAGTGCAGTAAGTGCTGAGCTACCTCTCCAGAAACTTTAATATGCTGGCTCATTACCACCACAAGGTCATCTTGTTTGCCTAGGATCTTCCCATGATATTTCTTCTTCTCATTTTCCAGTTTCCATATCACGTTCTCTTAAAGCTTCTCCCCTCCTTTTTTTCAGAGCATTTATCATAATCTAAGATGACTTTCTTTTCTTCACCTTTTTCTTTCTCTGTTCCTCTCTCTCACTGGAATGAAGTTTTCATGAGAAGAGAACCTCTACTTCACTTTCACCCCTGTACACTGGCACGTGAAAAATTGCCTGGTACATAGTAGGTCCTGAAATACTTTTTGAATCTCATAAATTAAAAAAATTGAATTTTTCATATTATGCATGATAGGACATATGATAGCTTTCCAAGATACCACAGAAAAGATTTCTGCACTGGAAAGAAAACTGATTGCATATCAGCTGTAAGACTCTACTGCATCTTTTCTTTCTTTCTTTCTTTTTTTTTTTTTG
>PVKS010011680.1:0-55941 GCA_004027875.1 Aplodontia rufa | reverse complement strand
CTATCATTTTGGAAAAAAAATTACGTATTCTTTGTAAGCATCATTTATTTCTTATGTGATGCGAGTGATCTTGTCACCAAAAAGAAATTTTTTTTCCCAATGCCAGGGATCCCTGAACCTAGTGCCTTGGGAATGCTAGGCAAGTACTCTTATCACTGAGTTACACCCTCAGCCATTATTAAGTTTTTAAGTGAATGTTAAAGGAAATAGTGCTTATGAATTGTACAATGCATGGCATGTAATAATCCTACCCTTAGTCCTATAATGTTGTTTTTACAAATTATTATTCAGTTTCCATTATATTTAATTCTTTTTTTTTTTTTCAAAGAGAGAAGAACAGTGTGAGAGAATCAATTTTTATTGAGTTTTTCACATGGCCTTAGTTGCTCAGACACTTAGCTGTGTACATGGGTGCTGGGGTTTGAACCCATATGCTGAGCAAGCGTTGTAACCACTGAGCTACCGCCCCATTCCCATTATATTTTAATTCTGTCCTAGGCTCATAAGTCCTAGGTGAATAAAGAAGTGGGCTAAAGAAAATAGGAAGCAGTGGCTCTTAGGATTTGCCTACGCTTTGTTTTCTTAGATTATCTTCTATTGGTCCACCCTAACTATGTTCATTTATTTAGTTTTTCTGAGTATACTGTTCATTTGCTTGTTTCTTGGCTTTTTCATGCTGTGCTCTTCTTGTCTATAACAGCACTTCTACTCATTACTGAAGCACCTGTTCAGATATTTTGCTTTCAGGAAGTTTTCTGAAATCTTTGTAAAACTGAAAGAAATTAATTCCTTTCTCTTAGCGTGTATGCCTTGTATAGTGGCTGTGTGTGTGTGTGTATGTTTCTGAGCTTTTTATTAGCTTGTGTATATCCTAGAGAGCTAGGGACAGTTCTTGTATCTCTTTATAGGACTTACTTAGGATCATTTTTCCCCCTTTTTTTGTACCGGGGATTGGACCCAGGGGTGCTTAACCACTGAGCTGCATCACTAGCCCTTTTTGTTTTTTTATTTTGAGACAGGGTCTTGCTAAGTTGCTTAGGGCCCTGCCAAGTTTCTGAGGCTGACTTTGAGCTTTAATCCTCCTGCCTCAGCCTCTTGAGTCGCTGGGATAACAGGTGTACACCACCAGGCCCAGCCTTAGGCAGGTTTTTGCACTGGGGATTGAACCAGGGCTGCTTTACCTCTGAGCCATATCCCCATCCCTGTTTATTTTTTTATCTTTTGAGACAGAGTCTTACTTTCTTAGGAACTCAATAAGTTGCTGAGATTAGCCTCGAACTCAACGATCATCCTGCCTCAGCCTCCCTAGTATCAGGGATTACCAGTGTGCACCATCACCCCTGCTTATACTAAAACTTTGAGTAAATAACTTGAGCAGTTTCACTTCAGTCTTTTCATTCATGTCTTAATACAAGAATGTTGGATTTTGTTAAGTAATCTGTAAGGGTCTTTGCAGTTCTGAAATTATATAATTTTATGAATCCTCATTCTGGATTTTCTAATTAGGGAAATGACTGTATGAAAACTTAAGTAGAAAGGTATAGATGATGCTTATGTTAACTATAGTCCTTTTTTTTTTTTTTTTTTGTATTAGGGATTTAACCCAGGGTTGCTTTACCACTGAGCTACATCCCCAGCCTTTTTTTTTTTTTTTTTTTTTCCTTATTTTGAGACAAGGTCTTGCCAAGTTTCTTGGAGCCTTGCGAAGTTGCTGAGGCTGGCATTGCACTTGCAGTCCTCCTGCCTCAGCCTCCTGAGTTCCTGGGATAACCAGAGAACATTTGATTCAGTGATTAGGAACTTAGTGGCATGCAGGTGCTAGATAGGCATAGAAATAATGAATTAGAAGTAGTTATATAAAATCAGAGAGAGACTAGAAGGGCCAGTGTTAGTAGAGTACACTCCTTGTCTGAAGACATTGAATCAGTGTTATGATTTACATAGGAAATGTCTCTTAGAGACTCTTGTGTTGAAGGTTTGGTCCTCAATGCAACAGTGTTCTGAGGTGGTGCTTTTGGGGAATATTGGATCATGAGGGCTGTGACCTCATCAATGGATTAGTCCATGAAGGGATTTGTTTTTGATTTGTTTTTGGATGGCATTATTGGAAGGTGGTGGAAGTTGTAGGAGATGGGGCCTAGAGAGGAAGTAGGTCACTGGGGGCTTGTCCTGGAATGGTTTATCTTGTCCTTGGTGCCTCCCTTCTACACCCCCTTCTACCTTGCCCACACTTCCTGGTTGTTGTAAGGTGAACATCTTTCCTCTGCCATGCCTTTCTACTAATGGAGCCAGCCCACCATGGCTGAGACTTCTGAAACTGTGAGCTGAAATAAATATTTCTTCCTTTAAGTTGTTTTTCTCAGATATTTTGTCACAGTGACGGAAAGATGATCAACATATTTTGGTTAAAAAAAATTGTTGATAGCCAAGTAAAACTTTTCTCTCCTCTGTGTTTAGTAGCAGACTGACAGTTTTCAGTCTTTGAATTCCAAGTCTGTTTTACTGATAGTGCGTTTAACAAGCTTTGTGACACAATTATTTTGTGGCAAAGCTAGTATTGAAACAAAAAATTAGCGCTGAGTTACACTTTATTGCATCACAGGAATGGCATAGTGATTGACTTAGTTGTCAGGTGGGTCTTTTTGGAAGAGGTGAGTTTTAAAGTTTAAAAGTGAAATGATATATTTTGGTGGTTTCAAAATAGAAGAGCTGGTGTCAAAGTGTGAGAGCTCTAGTGACGAAGCTGTGCATAGTTAAAAATCTCCACAAGGAATGCCAAGTTGGGAATGTCATGATTTAAAAGTTTGGTAAGAAAATGATGATAGCAGTGTGATATATCTGAATAAACATTTGACTGTAGGAGATAGGTCTGGATTTCATGTCTTTGCCAAGGACAGATGTTGTGGCCTTGGGTAATTTGCTTAACTTCTCTGAGGCTCAATTTCTTTATCTCAAAAAAAAAATGCTATCTTCATGGAGAGCATAGTGAGGATGAAGAGGCTAACGTGAGATGTCTACGGTAGTGCCCGGCCCTGTGGAGCTGTGGCATGGAGGGCTGATACTGTTACCAAGTTCTTCAAAGGAACTACATTTTACGCTGTAAGCAATCAGCCACCTGAGATTGTATGTCTTATTTATTAGCCCCACTTTTATAGAACAATTAGCAAGAAGATAAGAACCTGGAACGTAAGTTAGTCTACTTTTCATTTAGTCAAGTTACTCTTCAAAGAATTTTCCAAGGTGGAGGGTAGAAATTTATCTTTTTTTTTTTCTTCTCCGATACGTAGTTGTGTATGAGGAGCTGGGGATTGATCCCAGGTCCTTGCATATGACAGGCGAGCACTCTTATCACTAAGCCATCTCTTCAGCCCCTAGAAATTTATCTTTAGAAGCATTTATCTATGCTTTTAGTATTGTGATTGCCATGACCAACACATTTTGACAGTTACAATGAATAAAACAATTTTTTTTGTACCAGGGATTGATTGATTCCAGTGACGCTTAACCACTGAGCCACATCCCCCAGTCCATTTTTTATTTTTTATTTTGAGACAGTCTTGCTAAGGGCTCAGACACTTGGTAAGTTGTTGAGGCTGGTTTTGAACTTGCAATCCTCTTGGCTCAGTTAGAGGTATATATCACTGTGCTTGGCAGACAGTTGCAGTGATTTTGTGCAGTTTTTTTATTTTGTATTTTTTTTGGTTTTGGGGATTGAATCCAGAGGTACTTAACCACTGAGCCACATCCCCAGCCCTTTCATTGTGAAACAAGTTCTCACTAAGTTGCTGAGAGCCTCACTAAGTTGCTGAGGCTGGCTTTGAATGTAATCCTCTTGCCTCAGCCTTTCAATTTGCTGGAATTCCATGCGTGTGCCATCTTACCCAGTTTGTTCACTCTTTCTTTCTTTTCTTTTTTTTTTTTTTTTAGAGAGAGAGAATATCAGTTTTAGTTTTTCATTTGGCTTTCGTTGCTTGGACACTTTGTTGTGTACGCAGTACTGGTGTATGAACCACGTCCTAGCGCATGTCAGGCCACTGTGGAGCCACCACTCCAGCCCCCAGCTTGTGTACTCTTAATTAAACTTTGCCTTGTGGCCTGATGAGTTGTGTACTTTTAGGACAGTAGTGCTTAAATTTGAGTCATGGATCTCTTTGAAAGTGTGAGGAAAATGATAAAACATCTTTCCTGAGAAGTGCATTCCTTTCTTATAATTTCATAGTCCTCTTTAGGAATCTCTGCACATCATAGCTGAAAACAAGCATCTGGCTGTGATAGGTGTGGTTCTGGGAGGCAGACAGTAACGATGGGTGGTGTTGAGTGTTGCAAAGCATGTTGTGCACTGACGTTTGCATGGGATGATATCTTAGTTCCCTCTACTTGGAAAAAACTCAAACAGAAGTTGAAGGAATGTTATAGTATCCTTTAAATGGATCCACCAGTTGTTAACATGGATTTAAATTAAGCTCTTTATAAATACACGTGCTTCTCCCTCTTTTCTTTCTTCTGAACTATTTGAAAGTTAGTTGCGCACATTGTATTTCTTCACTTTTAAGCACTTTGGAGTATGTTTCCTAAAAGTATAGACAGTTCCCAAGAATTACAAACCATGATGAAATTGAGTGGTCTAATTTAATGGTCTTGTACTTTACTGTTTTGGGTGAAAGCATTCAAATAGAAATCAAGAATATGTCAACATTTATTTTTGAAAAAAGAAAAATTGATCGTTATTTGTAACTTGAAAATGCTCCCTAAATTGATCATGTTCTAAAACAAGGGGATCTTATAGATGGACATTTTAAATTCCATGGCATTTGTGATTTTTAATTCCATGATATTTATGTTCTCTTAGTAAGTTTCTTGTTTATGGGGTGTTTAGTTCCTTTCAGATCACACTCAAGCCAGTTCTTTGAATTATCTGGTTGAAGTCATACTCAAAACTATGAAAGGTTTTCTGTATTAGTTTTCTAGGGCTGCGGTAACAAATTACCACAAACTAAATGGCTTACAAAAGTGGAAATAGAGTTTCTCTCAGTTCTGGAAGCCGGAAGTCTCACCTCAAGGTGTCAGCTAATGGCTGTACTCACTCTAGAGGTTAAGGAGAGAATACATTCCTTGCTCTGTAAGCTTCTGGTGGCTGTTGGCATTCTTTGACTTGTGGTCCCATCTTTCTGGACTGTTGTCTTATTTCTTTGTGTGTCTGTCTGTCTCCAAAGTTTCCCTGCCTCGTAAATGCACGTGGGATTGTGCTTAGAGCAGAATAGCAGAACCCAGGATGGGCTCCTTGCTCTTAAGATGGTCCACATGTGAATGTCTTTGGGACCATCATTTGGCCCACTGCATTCTCTTTCAAAAGAGGTCCTATGGATCATCTTGAGGCCTCCCTGCTCCCTCCCAGAAAGATGCCCTCAAGTTGCTGCTCCACTTCTGCTCCTCCAGCCTCGGTTGCCCTTTCACTTGGACTCTGTGGCAGTCTGTGCTTTGTGCAGTACTATTGGTGTCTAGTAGACGATGCTAAACATCCTGCATTGCCCCAAATGTCAGTACTGCAGAGGCTGAGAAACTCCGAGTGCATTATGGCTTAAAGTTGCTGGAATTTGATTTTTATGAAAGTTTGCTAAACTCTTTTTTTCCTTGTTTGTCCTTGAATTTCCCAAAGTAAAATTGTATTGAGCTGTGAGAATGTACATTTTGCTTCATCTTCTTTATTTCAGATTTTAATTGAGACAAGAGAGAGGGTGTTCTTTTTATTCAGTCTCAAGTGTAGGATTCACTTAATGTTCTCAGAAGTAAATTCAGAACAAAGAAGTTTTTACTTTGATGAGTGTAATAGTGCGATATTCTTAAGATTGAGCCTGAGGCCCACACTGTCTTCACTTGGGGCTTGGGCATACCTTGTACTGAATTTCAAAATGAACTTTCAGTGATAAATAGGAGATAATGGTTCTCTTTCTCAAATTGTGACTTTAGAAAGTCCTCAGATAGTCTGTCTTATCTGAATTAACTTTTTTTTTTTTCCTAAGAGAGGGAGAGGAGAGAGAGAGGTTGTGAATGAATTTCATTTATTTTTTCATCTGGTTTTAGTTTCTCTGACACTGTTGTGTATGTGGTGCTGGGGTTCGGACCTAAGTTCTTATGCTTGCCAGGCAAGCACTTCAACGGCTGAGCCACCGCTCCAGCCCCTGAATTAACTTTTAATCTTAAAAATTGGCTTACCTGCTACCCTTCATTGCCTGAAGACTGTGAGCAGAATTTAAAACATGATCCTTAAAATTATCTTCTAAGTATGGGCAGATAGAAAACACTTGAATAATGAGTGAGGAAATGCACACATGAGTTTTACATCCACTGCTTTGGGCTTGAGCTCTGACAGTCTTGACTGTTGTTGCAGCTGCGTGTATATGTTGTTACCATCATTCTGGAGACTCAGTTTACACCTGTTCTTCACTCCACCCCCAAGTTACACAGGTAGTATGAAACTCAAGGGCTCGAGTTTCCTCGTAAATAAAAGGCTAGTGGCAGTGATAATACTTGAATTTTAAAATGATCCAAGTTGCTCCTGGGCATTTTGTAAAGTTGCCTTTCAGTGCTTTAATTTTTTTAAATTTTAACTCTTCATTTGTTTTGATTCTTTAGAATACTCAGTGAGCTAGAGCTATAGGCAGACTTAAAACTCGGTCGGAGAACGAGCCCAGCATTAGCCCTTGCCATCTTTCGTTAATTACACCAACTTCCTTTTTTTGAGTTCATTTTCTCCACTGACTCTTCTCCATCTCACTCACATAAAAAGTCTCAAGGGCTTCAGTTGCCTCCTCTTATTCTGTTATCTTGCAGTACTGTGGATTGAACCCAGGGGTGCTCTACCACTCAACTACATCCCTAGCCCTTTTCATTTTTTATTTTGAGACAGGGACTTGCTGAGTGACCTAGGCTGGACTGGAACTTGTGATGCTCCTGCTTCAGCCTCCGTTGTAGCTCGGATTACAGACATGCATCACCATGCCTGCTGGTCAGAACTTCAGTTTTGAATTGGTTTTATATTTTCAAGTTTAAGGTTGCTTCAATTTATATGCTTTAATTCTGTGTTATTCTAAGAGTTGGCCAGGAGAGGGCATATAGGAACTTTTAATTTAATACACAGTACTTATAAATTAATTACCTTTTGGAATGTTTTAATTTGATTACAGTAATTGAGCATTTGCTTCATAATCATTTTATGAACATTTGAGCCTTGAAAGTATTATGGTTATTCAGAAATTTTTCTGATTATTGATGTATAAAATTCATTAAGCATCATATACCAAATATGTATTAAAGATTTGAGGGGTGCAAGGCCCTGTGCTAGATATGGGGCAGGTTTCAGCAGGCGTGACCTCACCCTCAAGAAATGTCTGATTGGTTGATGCAGTAGTGTTGTCACTGAAGAATTGAAATCAAAGCCAAGGTTCAGGTTTCTGTCATCATGCTGTCCGTAATGAGATATAATTAAGGTTACGAGAGACCTAGAGATGACATAGTTCAATTTTTCTTTTTACAGACAAAGAAACCAGGCTCCTAAAGTGATAAACATGGTGAACCCACTAATTGCAACTACACAGAGACAGAAATCCTTATGATTACAGACTTGAGAAGAAAGCTTGAAATGTGTAGTGTAAAGTTTACACTTCAGAGGATTTATTCTTGGGCTGGAGCAATAGCTCAGCGGTTAAGGCGCTTGCCTGGTGTGTGCGAGTACGTGATTTCAAACCCCAGCACCATGTACACAACAAAGTGTCCAGGAAATGAAAGTTACATGAAAAACTAAATTAAAAATTGCTTCTCAGAGGATTTATTCTGGGGGAGAAAGAGGTAACTATTCATAGAGCCTAATTTTAAAATATACTAGATATCAGTGTTTATCATGTGCTAGACATCATAGGATGTAGTATATTGTTAATTCACCAACTGAACAGGGTGGTAAGGTTTTATTTCTCATAAGTAATTATGTTTAAAATTTATTGAGACCTTTTAAGTATGAGGTTAAATATTTTGTTTACAATATCTCATTTGATCTTCTTAAGGTTGTGAGGTAATTTATTACTCTATTTACTAATGGAAAATTTGAGATCTAGAAATTTATGTTACTTCCCCAAGGCCATTTACCTAGTAAATTAGAGTTATGATTTAGGCCCTGGTCTAACCTCTGTCCTCATCACCTGGCTTATAGTTTCATTAGGAAATTCTTTGCTGTAGAATCATGAATCCTCATTGTGTACTTTTCAGTTTAAACATTGGAACCCAAATGTGACTGGCAGAGGGACAAATTTCAGGAGGTATTTTGATGGCACTGATTTTGACATTAGGATGTAAGATGGTGAATTTGAGGTAAAGGAGAAGAAATGTTCCACTAGGAAGAGGATAGGTTTGTTTGATAAGAAGTCTGAATGGTTTGAGGAACAAATAAAACAAAACAAAACCAACTTTGCCACATATACCATCCAAGTGATAAATCTATTGAGTGAGAATCCGCCAGTATACAACTTTGGGTTAAATGCTTTACTCAGTGTCCATATGCCAGACATTGTCCTTGGTGCTAGAATACAAAGAATGTTAGACTTGCCCTCCGGTTGCTCCACATCTGTACTCTCATTCTATATGAGTATTTATATCATTATGATGTGTGATCCAAGCGGTTATACTAAATTGTACATGGTACAGTGGTCAAGTCGTGGTATGGCTGGCAAGAATGAAGTATTAAGATAGCGACAGGAAACTCCCTGGGTGAAGGGATCAAGTGATGCTTCACATTGCTTGTCTTTTGAGCTGGAACTTAACACCAGATAAGCGTTTTATTCTGGAGATATTGAGAGAAAAAAGCAGTATGAGTAAAGGCTTGCAGGTATGAAACCGTGGGGCTCATTTAGACATGGTGAACAGCTAAGGAGTTTGGATTCTGTATTTCGGATAATATGGAAGCATCAAAGTTTGTATTAACTTTTTATTTGGATATGCTTAGACATATACTAAAGTAAACAATATGATGAACATCCAGTTTCAGCATTTACTTATGGCCAACCTTATCTATAATCTTTATTCTTCCCCATCATATTTTTAAACAAATTCCCTAAATTATATGATTTTTATCCACAAATATTTAATTACATGTCTCTTTAAAAATGTGGAATATCTTGTTGATGTTGAAATTTTCGTTGGCTTTCTTTTCTTTTTTTTCTTGAGAGAGGGACAGTGAGAGAGAGAGAGAGTGAGAATCAATTTTATTTAGTTTTTCATGTGACTTTCATTGCTCACACGCTTTGTTGTGTATGTGGTGCTGGGGTTTGAACCCATGTCTTCATGGATGCCAGGCAAGCACCGTAACTGCTGAGCCATAGCTCCAGCCCCTTCGTTGGCTTTACATTCGTACTTTTAAAATTGTAATGGTTCACACATTAAAATTGAAATCTTTCTTAAGTCTTTTAAATCTGTAGTTTCTTTATTCCACTGCCTGTTTTTCTCTCTTAATGTATTTGTTGAAGACAATGAGTGATTTGTCCTTTAAAGTTTTCTATAGCATGGATTTTCCTGTATGCATGAACCTTGATCAATCCAGGTTCATGTTTTGTGGGAAAGACTACTTCATGGATAGTACTTGGTATGTTCTTCTGTCAGGAGGCACATATGCCACATTATCCATTAATTTATTAGGGATTACAAAATAATGCTGTTGTAATTCTTCTGTTTCTTCACTATTAAGTTCATAGAAATCAGACTTTCCTACATCTATTACTTGGTTACTTAATGGTATAGTTTGCATAGGTGAAAGGATCAATGCTTGATTCTGTCTCCTCATTCACCAATTTTCAAAATGTTGACTTCCTAGCATCTTCTGATGGTAACTTTTGTTTTTTAAACTCTATTGTCTCAAAATGCTTTAAACATGTTTGGTGTATTTCAACCTGCTGTAGTTATTGTCCTTATTAATGCTCGGATTGTCCCGGCTTTGGCCTGTGGATACATCCACAAGTTAGCTCCTGAGTGCCTTCGATATGCTCCTGATATGATGAGAGGTTCCTTGCCCATCTTGTACATTTTCTGCAACCAGATATTTTCCCCAGAAGTTTAGTACTTTTCAATAGGAAATGAAATTTCAGGATCATGATTTGAGCACTAGAGGTTTTAATTATTCCTAGGTTTGGTCTTGTTTCTAGATCTCTTCAGTGGCGAGATCAAGTACTTAACAGGATTTTGATTTTCTTCTCTTCTTAATGTGTGTTTGTGCATCTGCTTGCCGCCACAGCAAGAATCCCAGTTGTCAATGACACTGAAAAAATGATAGAGTTAAAATATTACATAGTCATGCATTTTCTTTATCTCAACAAATAATCTGTCAAGCTGGAGACTGACTTGAGCAGCTCTGTATTACAGAAGGGTAACTCATTTGGTGCTCAGGTAGAGGAAGATAGGATGGAACTGGATTAGTGGATAGAACAGAAAGCAATCCAGAGGCTCTTTGATGTAGTTCTGTAAGAGAACAGGACCTGAACCAGGATGGTGGCAGTTGGAATGGAGAAGAGGTAAAACATTAGAGAAATTTCATGAGAAACTTCATAAGACTTGGTGGCTCTGGCAGAATGATGTTTGGAAAGTTCACGGTAGGATACCATTCAAGAATGATTTCATGTAGTGATTTGCAGGGGCAAAAGATGCTGGAAGATGGGAGGGAGAATGAGCATTTGGAGTGGGGGAGGTCAAGGAATAGTGAATTTAAGGTCTTCATTATCAAATCTCAGAACATTAGTTTGGCTGAGACTCTACCCCTGATTACCTTTCTAATATTTTTCTGTACCCATCAGATTCCTTGATTTAGTCAAATTTGCATTATTTTTCGTCTCTGTACCTCTGTGCAGATACTACATGCCTTTGTTATTGGTGGGAATATTGTTCTGGTCCTGTGCTGGCTGCAGTCTTGTTCAAGATTCGCCTGAAGGCACCTCTGAAATCTTCTACCTCTGTTGTCTGTTTTATGGTTAAGTGTGGTTTTATATTGGCCTCTAATTGTTTTGTGTATATCTTGCTTACTCAGCAAAGCTGGGCAACTTCACAGGTCCAATCAGGGATCCATTATGCCTTCTTTCAATCTTATTTGGGCCTAAGCTGACTTAATGGTAGCATTTATTGGCCAGTCAGGGCAAAAGATCTTAGGTTAATACCTTTTTAATATTTGGCTTACATAAATTAGTCACGTATCACTCTTCTTAGCCTCCCACAAATTTACACTTTGGTGTTTTTGTAAAAGTTGTCTCTTTTAGTAAATGCTTCTAGAATGTTTTGGTTTGTGATCCTTAAATTGTTTCCAACAAAATGGAGCTAATATGGTTCAAAAGATATGTAAATGTTGCGGAAAGGTTCTAAGTTCCTATTACTTTACAGGCTGCTTTCTTCTCATAGTTTGCTACCCCAGTCATATATCCACACAAGTGCTTCACTTGACATTTCTCGAAAATGGGAGAAGAAGAATAAAATAGTTTATCCTCCTCAACTGCCTGGAGAACCGCGGAGACCAGCAGTAAGTTTGTGGGTAAAACTAATCGCTTAATTTTGATAATGTGGCCAGCAATGATTTATTATTGCATGACAAGAAAAGAAAAAAAGTCATACAATAATTTACATGACCTTTTAAAATAAACCAGATTTATCTCTTTATAGTTTAGAAAAGTCATCATTGCTTTACTTATTAGTAAACCTCTGGGTAGGAGCCTTGCTCCAAAACCAAGCTAATAGTTTGAAACATAGTAATTTTGACTCCAGGAGGCTTGCCGATAGATTTTTGATGGAGGATGACGAGCCAACAAGCATGACCTAAACCAGTGGCCAGTGTTTAAAGATATATGACTTTCCAATATTGTATAATTGAATAGACATGCCTTTTTTTTCTTTTTGTAATACACAAACCTTTGAACTTAAGGTTTGAATTTAATCGTTGGATTCCTACCAGAGATTTATCTTCAGCAGTTTAGAATAATATTATCTTCTCCAAAGTGCTAGAGATTATTCTAGTATGAGGTATGAAGCTAACTTCTAGCTTAATGTGAATTTACTGTGGCATGCATACATATCTGCTAGAAAGTTTAATAATATAAACACAATGAGAATATTTCAAAGACAAATAGAATTATTAATTATAGAGTATTCAGTTTAGAAGATACCTTTTATAGGCCTTTGGGATTCAAGTCTAGTGTATAATCACTGTTACCTAAGTTATAATAAAGCCTATGTCATTTGCTTAGTTTTTATATGTGAACTTGATTTTGTGTGTGTGTGTGTGTGTGTATACGTGTGTGTGTACACATACTGGGGATTGAACCCAGCGTTGCTCTACCACTGAGCTATACCCCCAGCCCTTCTATTTTTTATTTTGGGACAGGGTCTCACTAAGTTGCCAAGGCTGGCCTGGAACTTGTGATCCTCCAGCTCCTGAGTGGATTACTATTCATATATTTAGATTAGTTTTAAACTAATAAAAATATATATAGTTTAAGATAAAATATTTTTAATTAGTTTTGAACAGTGTGTGTACATATACACATATATACTTCTTTTTTTTTTTTTTTACAAACTTTAAGGATAATCACATACAATTCAGTTTTTTTTTTTTTTTTTAAAAGAGAAAAGGCCAGTGAGAGAGAGAGAATCAATTTTTACTGAGTTTTTCACTTGGCTTTCATTGCTCTGACACTTCGTTGTATATGTGGGTGCTGGAGTCTGAACCCATGTACCTTCGCATGCTGGGCAAGTGCTGTAACCACTGAGCCACCTCTCCAGCCCCCTACAATTCAGGTTTAAAGATATCTTATCATGGGAATCCATTAATTGAAAAACTTTTATAGGAATGATTTCATCCAGTGGATTAATTTTTGTAGATTAGTATTATCAGTCACGACAGTTCTTCTTTCTTCTTGCTTGCTCCCTGGGATGCTTTATTGCTGAAAATGTGATTAGGCTATTGCTATAGTTTTCAACTTGTCAGCTTCTATTGCAACTGAAATAAAATCTACTACATATTAAAAGATGACTACTTGAGAAAACTGTGGTTTCTAAAGCATTTGAAAATTTCCAGTAGGAATGAAAATGTTAGAAAGCTTTTTTAGATTGCTTTTTGTGTGCCTTGAATGTTTTCTGATTAAAAAAAAAACAAATGCCAGTGGAGAAAACAGTGGAAAGCAGTGAATTTCAGAATCAGGGCAACTTTGGAAGGCACACGTGTTAGGCCTTGAGTTACTTCCCTGTTTTTTGATTTCCAGTGTTTTGTCTTACAAGTTTTGTGGTTTTGGATAAGTCATTTGATTTCTCAGATTTTCAGTTTATAAAAGGATTGTAAGGGGCTAGAGCAGTGGCTCAGCAGTTGGAATGCTTGTAGCACTTGCCTGGTGTGTGCAAGGACGTGGGCTCAAACTCCAGCACCACATACACAACTAAGTGTTGAAGAAAAAAAGGCCAGATGGAAAAATAAATAAAATTCTTTCTCTTTCTCTCACTCTTTCTTAAAAAAAAAAAAAGAAAGAAAGATTATAAAGTCTTTCCTAAGTCATAGAGTTAGACTAAATGGGATATTGGGTCTGGTAAGTGCTTTATGAACTATGAATTGTTTAGCAGGTGATTGATTTAAAAGGAAAGAAACAAGATATGTCACTACTTTATACAGAAGATAATAAAAGATGACCAGCAAAATGTTTTCAAGATACTTTCATCCAAACCTTTTGCTGTTCTTCTGAACAGGGATGTCGCAAATATTGGCACACGCTAATAATTTTATAGTTTTACTTCTTTTTTAGTAACCTGTTTTTTGGTGGGAGGCGGTACTGGGGATTGAACCCAGGGGTGCTTAATCACTGAGCCACCTAGTCCTTTTTATTTTTTATGTTGAGACTGGGTCTTGCTAAGTTCTGAGGCTGGCTTTGAATTTGCGATCCTCTTGCCTCAGACTCCTGAATTGCTGGGATTATAGGTGTGCACCACCACATCTGGATTTTTTTTCCTTCTTTTTTAAAGAGAGAGAGAGAGAGAATGAGAATGAATCAGTTTTATTTATTTTTTTCATCTGGACTTTGTTTCTCTGACACTCAGTTGTGTTTGTGGTTCTGGGATTTGAACCTGGGTCCTCACACATGCCAGGCAAGCATTCAAACCACTGACTGCTCCAGCCTGTACACATGGCTTCTTGAGTAATCTTTTTTTTTTTAAAGAGACAGGGACAGTGAGAGAGAGAGAGAAAGAGAGACTCAATTTTATTTAGTTTTCCACGTGGCTTTCGTTGCTCTGACACTTCATTGTGTACGTGGTGCTGGGGTTTGAACCTGCCAACTCACGCATACAAGGCAAGTACCTCAACTGCTGAGCCACCACTTCAGCCCCTTGAGTAATATTTTAATATGTAGTATGACTTAAGAAAAATACAATTTTGTGTAGGAAGAAAGAATCTCCAAATTTTTAATGTTTTATTTCTTTAGCAGCATTTTCATTGGGAATAGAAAGCAGAAATTTTAATAGTGTATGTCACTGTCATTTTGATAAACCTGCTATTTTTTTTTCCTATTTGTAAGGAAGTCTACCACTGTCGAAGACAGATAAAATACAGCAAAGACAAGATGTGGTATTTGGCAAAATTGGTAAGCTAAAATAACTATTACTATATAATGCTTAGTATAAGAAGCTGCGAATTTTCCCTCAGTAATTGAACAATAAATACATATCTGTCCTGATTTTTCCAGTGAATAGTTACATGTTCAGATAACTAGAAGATTTTTTTTTTTAAAAAAGATTGCTCAGAGAAGTATGATTTCGCTTAAGTTTTAATCTTTCTGAGAACCTGACTCACGTTGGATAGATATTCATAACAAAGGCAACAGGTGTCTGCTGTAACCAGAGCATCTCGGAAGCCTACTTATCTTTAAAAGTTGATTTGACCTATCTTAATGCTGTTGATTTTTAAGTTTTTTTTCCTCCTGAGACATGAAATTTATATATGAGAGCAAAAAGCAGCAAATACAGGTGTAAATTTATCCTGCAGGTGGAAGAATGCTTTTACTGCTAATTGCAGTTGTTGTCCACTTGTGGTCTCTTGTCACGCTGCTCTCATTTAACGTACGTGAAACTCTTACATTCTGGGATTTATGGTTGAGGTGTTTAGGTTCAATTTTGATTTAAAGAGGGAGGTATCCCTTCTCACACTTGTTTTCTTCTCTTTTGTGTGGGTTTAATTCACCATTTCTGTAACTCTTGCTTTTTACTGAAAAGGGAACATTGATTTTGTAAACTCATTTGTTTATTCTCTCTGGTCTATCACTCTTTAATTCTAGATACGAGGAATGTCCATTGACCAGGCTTTGGCTCAGTTGGAATTTAGTGATAAAAAAGGGGCCCAAATAATTAAAGAGGTAAGCTTGTCAGGCTTGGAGGGGGGGTGGAGGAGGAGATAAGGACATGCAGCTATCTTTCAGGTGTTAGCCATCTGAGCCCAAGTCCTGAATATAAGGTAGATTTAGATTTAAGGTACTCAGTTTTATTAATTATCTTGTTCCTCAGGATTGTGGTGTGGTTAAGCATTTTTTTTCCCCTGAGATGCTTTTATTTGCACCAGACATTTATTAATGTTTTAGTCTATGAAGTGGTCAACTTTTTTTTTGAATGATTTGGGGCTTGGTATATTTTTTAGAAGATTTTTTTTTGTGTGTGGGGGGGTCAGTTCCACACGAGAGTTTATAATTTTATAAGTAGCTGAATAGAAGGAACAGTGGAATGGTACTGCACAGAATTGGAATCTTGTCCTTGCTGATGTTTTTCTTAGGACCACAGGCAAGACATTTACCCTGTCTAGTTTTGTTTTGCAAGTATACACTAGGTGAGGTTGGATTTGATGGTTTCTGAAGACCATTCCAACCCCTGATGTAGCTCACGGACTATGTACAGATGTGTTAGTGATACCTGTGCTGACTTTCCAGTCCCACGGATGTTCCTTTTTCAAAAAGCTGTTTTCGCCATTATCCCTCATACAGGGATTTCAAGTGTTCTTTTTCTATCTTCAGTTAATTCTCAACTAAAGTCAGTTCTTTTCAGTTTAGTAGTTGAATAGTTAAGATTGATTGGTTGACAACTCAGTTCAGAATGCATTTACAAAGTATCTTTTGTGTACTCAGCATTGTGTGTCATTCTTTAAAGGAGTAAAAGATCTGGTTTCTGTTTTTTTTTTTTTTTTTTGACAACAGTCATCCTATTTTTAAAAAATGTACTCTGGAGGAAGTTAACAATTGAAAATATCTATGGAACATCAAATTAATCATTTTAGCTTTTTTAAAAAAAGTAATTTTAGCTTCTTGAAGGAAGTTCTCAGGTATGATTTTCTGAACTGATGTTGTTAATAGTTACTTTGGATCCAGAGTTTAGAATTTTCAATATGATGTAGCTCTTGAATTTCTTGAACTTCTTGACAAGTTTCTGACTCAAATGTATCGTGTTCTTTGCCAAGGGCACTGCTTGCAAGTGCTGCTATGTTCTTTCTTCTTTATACCTTACACATGCCGCTTAAAATTCGGCAGTATAGACTGTGTTGCTGCATTAGCCGTTCTTGTCTGAGGAGGGACAGTTCATTGTATCTACTCCTTAGTACTTTCATCATTTGATTTTCTCTTTTTAAAATTGGCTTTAAAATGGAGGCATGTGATTAGCAGTCACATTGCAGAGATAACAAGAGATGAGAAATTTAATTCCGTTTTAGTTCATGATATGAGAATGCCTTTCTTTTCCTTATTTAAGGTTCTTTTAGAAGCACAAGATATGGCAGTGAGAGACCACAATGTGGAATTCAGATCCAACTTATATATAGGTAAGATTTTTAATATTTCTACATTGGAAAAATATCATTCAGTGGTGATGCAGTGTTCCTTATCTAATGATAGTCTGTGATATCTAACTACTTAGGGCTGGTTTAGCAGTGAAAATTCTCATAATAGCTTACTCTTCAGCCTTAAATACTAGTATCAGTCAGTGATAAGAGATATGAACTACTATTTTATTCTTGCCTGACTTAGATCATGAAATCTTTTGCAATAATTATTAAATAACAGATTCCAAGATGGGTACATAGCATGGTCCTTTAATCATACTAAAGCTAAGAAAGTGCATCGGTGATTAAAGAAAACTGTTTTTTTGTCAACTGGAAGGGGGTAAATAAAGAATCGTACATTGACTTAAAACATCTTCATTAATAGTACGCCAAGCCAGGCCTAAGCCATGAAGGTGTCTATATAATTTAACCTTCCAGTTATCAGAATGGGAGATCTCTTGAACTGTCAAAGCGGAGGAGACTGGGAAGGCTAACATGACCCAGATGTTTATTTCCCTTTGTTATTATATCCTAAACCACTGTCTGCTTTTATGTGTTTGTTCCACATTCTGTCATGTTAACGTAGGTGAAAGTGCTTGGGAAGCGTGATGTGCTTACACATGTAAGAGATTCTTTTTTTTTTTTTTTTTTTTTTTTTTAAAGAGAGAGGGACAGTGAGAGAGACAGAGAAAGAGAGAAACAACTTTATTTAGTTTTTCACATGGCCTTCATTGCTCCAACACTTAGTCGTGTACGTGGTGCTGGGCTTTGAACCCGGGTCCTCGTGCTTGCCAGGCAAGTGCCGAAACCGCTGAGCCACCGCTCCAGCCCCTGTAAGAGATTCTTTCCAGCGAACCTCACACAGCTCTTGTCTTGGAGCAGGTCAACACTTAGGACACAGCTGTCTCGCCCCCTGCCAGTGCCACCGTGGGGACAGTGGATGAACTTGTTTTCCTTTCAGTTTAGCAGCAGTTACCCTAACCTCAGCAGTTTTCTGAGCAAAGATGTTGATGTTAAGACAGAATTTTCTCAATCTGTTAAGCCTACATATTAAAGAAGGACTATTTTATTTAAATATGTTCTGAATTTCAGATAATGGGAACTGTTATTCTTCAGGAATAGGTAGGGTTGGATAGGGCTGAAGTATTATAGGAGGAATTAGTTGTACTTTAAATTTTTTCAGTAATTAGAGTAAAAAGAAATAATCTAAAATATACTTTGTCACATAATCTCTGCCCTACTGCAGATATTTATTCTGCTTAAGTTCAAAATCTTCCCTCAGCTAATCTGGAATTAATGCCTTCTTAAATTCAAATTAGCTATGGTTTTCAATTGAAATATCTTACTTTAAGGCTGACTTCTTTATAACTAATTTTATTCTGATACATGTACAAATATAGAGGGAAATCAAATTGGCAACTCAGAAAATGCAGGGCCATAGTGGTTCAAAATCATGAATGAGCCTTTTCTTCTGGAGCAGCATGTATCAATACTAGGAGAGAACTGACAGTCAGTGAATGAGATGAAGTGGATAAGGAGCAAGCCCATTTGCTTCAAACTCTTGGTGACCTTTCCTGCTCTGATTCTAATATCAAATAAAATTTAATTAATTTTATTCAATTTCATAGGGATATGAGATCCTCAGCAGTTAGACTTTGTAATGGAACTCAGATACAAATGAAATTGGGTTTGTCTTTTAATCTTTTTCACAAACTGCCTTTAAATCCTTTTCAATAATTAGAGTAAAGAAAGAGAGGCTCAATAATTATGGCAAAGAGAGAGGATGAAGAGCTTAATCCTGCTGTCCTAAATGAAGGAGCAAAGTCCAGTGTTGCTTTAAGCAAAAATATGCTTAACTAGTTCTATACAAATGGGTCTTTTTTTTTTTTTTTTTTTTTTTAAGAGAGAGGGATAGTGGGAGAGAGACAGAGAGAATCTTTATTTAGTTTTTCACATGGCTTTCATTGCTCAGACACTTAGTTGTGTATGTGGTGCTGGGGTTTGAACTCGTGTACTTGTGCATGCTGGGCAAGCACTGTAACTGCCGAGCCACTGCTCCAGCCCCTACAAATGAGTCTTTAATTTAAAGGTCTCTATTCACCTTTCTACTGAAATATCTCTGCCCTACCTGTCTTCTATCTAGTTCTGTGTACAAATAATTTTTCTTAAGTAGGACTAAAAACTTTGAATTTGTCTGAAAACTTTTAAAATTCATTAAGTGTTTTGAAGCCTAATTCAGTACCCTCAGGCAGATGAAATCTCTTACCATGCTGTGTGGGACACTTTATTCCCTCTATTTGCCAAACTTCCTTGACAAGAATCATATGAGATTCTTATAAACTCAGGCATTACCACAGACCTTCTGGACCTGAAACCCTAGGGGACAGACCTGGGGCACTTTAGTAAGCACCCTAGTGATTCTTTTTTTTTTTTTTTTATTAGAATAGTACAAGTACATTTTTATTTATTATGGTTAGGTTTTAAGGCATTCACACACTTGTGCATTACAGAAGGATTTAAGTGTAAAATTTAATAGTACACCATCAAATAAGGAGAAGAGGGATGAGACCCGGTAAGAGAAGATGCTAAATCACACATTTTAGCTGTAGTGGGTGAATGATTCTTTTTTTTTAAATTTTTTATTTTTGAACAACCTTACGAGATTTTAACAAAATAATATAAAATGTGTATATATTTTATATACACATTATATATATATATATATTTATTTATTTATTCCTGGATATTGCAATTATCCCCAGGAGTGCCCCCCCCAATTACCCTCCCTTATCCCTCCCTTCCCCTTCCCATTATAACTCTAAAAAAAGTTGGTCTAGTAACATGAATTAAATCCAGATAAGATGTAATGCTTTACAACCTAGTGATTCTTATAAAATGTGGGAAACTGATTATCTCATTTCATGCTTGGAAAGGCCTACTCATTTCATTCCACAGACTTTTATTAGAAATTTTAAAGACTAATTATTTATTGGCTACCATTTTGGTTCATTAATGGCTCTTATAGGGCCCTGAAATAAACGGAAAATGTTTTTTTGGTTGCCTGTGTTATCATTGTAAGGTAATTCCTTCAAATGGCTGTCGTGAGGCTAAAGCTAATACCTGAGGTTGCACGACTAAAGATTTAGAAGGTTCATTTCCTTTTCAAACTTACAATGATGACTAATGACATTGTGAACAGGTTTTAACAAGTGGACATGGACTAATGTCACTGTGTAGTGATTGATGGCATCTAAAATGGTTCACTTTAGGGAAAGTGATCCACTGACTTTGTACATCAGTCTTCTGGATGAGGTAGGGAAGTGGGAGCAGGAGCTGTGGCTCATGGTTAAAGCACATGCCTGGCGTGCACAAGGACTGGCTTGTGCAAGGACTTGGGTTCAAACATAACTAAATGTTGGAGAAACGAAGGCCAGATGAAAAAAATAAATACATAAAATTGATTCTGTCTCTCTCTTTCCCCTCTCCCTTAAAAAAAAAAAAAGTGAGGAAGTGGGAGATGGGTTTCTTATGTTAAAATGTCAAGGTTTACATTTCCCTAAATAATAATTATCAAAAGTGTTGTCAGTATTTTAAATAAATGATACCTGTTGGGTATTATCTTTAGAAGAGCACAGGTCATTCCCATTTTTATGATGTTTTAATGTGGTTTAGGTGCTTGCCTGGCATGCATGAGGACCTGGGTTCAAACCCCAGCACCACATAAGCAACAAAGTGTCTGAGCAATGAAAGTCATAGGAAAAACTAATAAAATGGATTCTCTCTCTCTCTCACTGTCCCTCTGTCTTTAAAAAAAAAATTGAATACCTTCACTGTGCATACCACCTACATAATTAGTGATGAGATATACCTTATATATCAGTTTAAAGCACCTAGCACATGTAATTTTGTTCTTTGACAGTAATATTCCTTTGGAAGAATGCATAAGTTGTTCTAAGCCGGAGCAAAAACATATACACCATTAGTATTATATGTACTTGGAAAATTTTGAAACTTGTTTCAGAATTTGAAATTCCAGAGATTTCTCTATTTAAAAATGATATTAATTAGCAGAGGGTGATTTTCAAAATAATTTCTATTCCTTGTAGATGCTTTGGGGGCAGTACTAAAGGAATATAAGAGGTTGAGGAAGTGATTTCTAAGATGAGACATAAGCATTTATAACCATAGCAACTAATTTGGGACCAAAAAGAGTAATACAGATATATGCTATTGGGGGGAACAGAGAAGAAAAGCTCTGTATGGGGTGGAACAGTCATGGAGATTTTCCAGAAAAGTTTGGCTTTGGTGAGTAGGTTTTTTTGGGGTCTGGAGGAGGGTCTAGGACAAGAACAGATTTTCTTTTCTTTTTTTTAAAGAGAGAGGGACAGTAAGAGAGACAGAGAAAGAGAGAAAAAGAGAGAAACAACTTTATTTAGTTTTTCACTTGGCCTTAGCTGCTCCAACACTGAGTTGTGTACGTGGTACTGGGGTTTGAACCTGGGTCCTTCGAGCTTGCCAGGCAAGCGCCGAAACCGCTGAGCCACCACTCCAGCCCAAGAACAGATTTTCAAAGTGGGGTAACCACATAAGCAAAGGCAGATAGGCTGGAGTGAGTAGAAATTGTGTGGTATAGGGGCTGGAGCGGTGGCTTGGTGGTTACAGCTCTTGCCCGGCATGCGCAAGTACATGGGTTCAAACCCCAGCACCTACGTATACAACTAAGTGTCAGAGCAACGAAAACCATGTGAAAAACTCAATAAAATTGATTCTCTTTCTCTCACTGTCCTTCTCTCTTTAAAAAAGAAAGAAAGGAAGAAATGGCATGGTATAATGAGTAGAACAGTATGGGGAAAATAGAGTGGGTTCAGTTGTAAGGGTAGTTAGGCCTGCACTCCAGAAGGCAGAACATGGCAGGCAGTTCGTGGCTTTTGCTTCAAACTGTATTGAAGAGGAACCGCAGGAAGCTTTCGGGCAAGAGATTTATGTTATTAGGGAAGTTATCTGAGACTGTTAACTGTAAGTAGTAGTTTTGAAATTATGCTCTGAGGGGCCTCAAGGACAAGGGCCCATGATATCTTCATCCATGTTACACACTTGGAGCCCATTACAGAGCCTGGCGCCTAGTGGAAACTCAGAAATATTTGTCAGGTGAGGGAGCGGCACAGTGTGGGTGTTTCCATACCTATGTGTCAGTGGGAACAGATTCATATGACAGTGTTTTTATGTATTGGACATCTGTGTGTGGTATCATTTTACTTTCAGTGGTTCCATAACAAAGGCAGTTCTCAGCCCCTAACATCCGGGATTAGTGGAGGAGGGATTGGTGGACAGGAGTTACCTGTTTGAAAGCTATACTAAGTCCTGAGTTCATTCAGACTTCAGGGTGACCGTGTTAGTCAGCTTTTCATTACTCTAACAAGTACCTGAGACAAGCTTAAAAAGAGAAAAGGTTTATTTTGGCTCACAGTTTTGGAGTTTTGCATTTATGATCAGTTGGCTCTGTTGCCACATCTCTGATTTAATTAATTCATGGCACTTGCCACTAACCAGAGTTACTGTGTTTTCTGGTTTTTGGTTTTTTTTCCTTTTTCCTTCAAGAATATAAGCTGCATGGAGGAAGGGGCCTTGCCAGTCTTGTTCACTCCTGTTTCTTCAGTACCTAGAATAGTGTTTGCCCCTTAGTGCTCAGGAAGTACTTGTTTTGAGATGAGCCTGCTGGATCCAGTCGAGGAAAGGACAGGAGTTGCTCTGCTGATCCACCCATGGTCTTGTGGGTAGCAGTCATTTGCTGTAACTCTGTTTTTCCTTCCTGTGTAGCTCAGTCTACGTCAGGGCGAGGCCAGTGCCTGAAACGCATCCGTTACCATGGCAGAGGTCGCTGTGGGATCATGGAGAAAGTTTATTGCCATTATTTTGTGAAGCTGGTGGAAGGACCTCCGCCTCCACCTGAGGCACCGAAGACAGCAGTCGACCTTGCCAAGGAGTACGTTCAGCAGCTTCGCAACCGGACCATCATTCACACTCTGTGATGGGGGAATTTATTCCACAGTGCATACATCTTGCCATTTATTTTTTAAAAATAAAGATTAAAGACAATTTGCTTTTTATGATTTGCTATTGAAGTAGTAGAACATTGTGTATAACTGCAAGTTTTATAAGAATACTTATAAGGTTTTGCCCATCTTTCTTGAGCTGCTGGCTATGTTTGTATACATATGCAAGCTGGAAGTGGAAATCAGCTTAAACCTCAGTAACAGTGTAATTCAGAAGGGTTTTGAAGCATCTTTTGAAGGACTATTAACTTTTCCCTTAGTGCCCTGCAGATGGCAGCTTTGGTACAGAGCTTGGATAGAACGTCCCAAGAAGCGTGCTCTCCTTTAACTTGATTTTCTTTGAGGACGGGGAGGGTACAGTAGGGGTGTGTGCTGCATGTTTTCTCACTGCAGCTTTTCAAGGTGTTTTCAGCGTTTCTATTTTTCCTCTTATCATTGGCACAGGCCAGTGTGTGAGGCGTTATATATTCCTTTACTGTTTTAGTAGTAACTTGAAATTAAAGGAGTTACAAAAACCCTTTAAATTTCAAGCTTTTCTTGTTAATACAGCATTTTTTTCTCCCCTACCAACAGTGCTTTGGGTATTCTTGTTCAGGACTGATTTATTTTTCAAGGTGAATTCAATTGCAGAGAGAGGACTTGAACCAGCCTCAGCATTGCATTGTAAAATAAGGCAGTAGGTGGCACTCACTTACCTCTTGTTAGCAGAAAATCGATCATATCGGATCAAAGTGCCCAGCCTACTAGTTTCCTCTGATACACGTTTTCATTGACGGGAACCACTCTTTGTCCACAGCTATGTGGACAGTGTGTCTCATGCTTTTGTATGCTAAGGAAGGATCTGAGGTGCTTGCTTGTCAATGCAGACTCTGGGTCCTATTCCAGTGAGTCTCATTCACTAGGTCTTGTGAGGGGTAGCCTCAGAGATCTGTGTTTTAAATACACTTCCAGGTGATTCTGTTTTAGGGGATTACACTCTGAGAACACTCTTCAGGTACTGCGAAGAATGTAGTTTTTTAGTGTCATTTTTAATATGGTATCAGGAACACCCACTGTTTACTGGGACCCTGTTACTTGCCAAGCTCTGAGTTAATATTCTGTGTAACTCTGCACAACTTCCTGCAAACTTATTGTTTTGCCACTTTACAAAGGAAGAGACCAAAGCTCACACAATTCAGATTACTATGACAGAGTCGCGCAGTGTGTAATATTGGTGCTATGACTTAACATTCCTAACAGAGGCAGGGTTTTTGTCTCCAGTTAAAGTGTTTCGTGGTAAAAAGGCTTCAGGGCTTAATGGGAGAAGCCGAAGTCTGGAACGGATTCCTTCTGGGTCCTAAGCTGTTACAGTATGGAGTCATGGAAATGGAAGTCATGGAAGCCAAGGACGAGCTTCATTCTCTCTCGAGGGCTCCTTAACTACAAGACTCTTGGCGTGTCCTTTCCCTGCTGGCCCCAGTTCACTCATCTGTAAAATGAGGCTTCTTGTTCTCTGAGGAATCACTTGAAGAATTTGTTTAAAAAAATGCAAATTGCTGGGTCCTGCTCTCAAACTCAATCAGAATCTGGTGCCCTTGTAAAAACTTCTCTAGTGATTTGCTTGTTAGGATCGCTGGACCAGGGGACCTCTGTTCTGTTCCAGCACAGGTGCTCCAGGATGCTCAGCTTTGCCGGTGTCACTGAAGCAAGACAGGTGGTTGCGTGAGCGCCAAGGCCGTAGATTATGTAAATGAAGATAGTGCTTTAGTCAGGCTAAGGAAGTAATTGACCTTGGATCCTTTTTTTTTTTTTTTTATTTTTGGGCTGGGGATTGCCATAATAAGTTTATACTCTACCACTGAGCTATACCCACAGACCCCGACCCTTGATTTTAAAGGAGAAAATTTGTGATCTGAGGTTAAGCCTTCGTTTGGAACTGCTGCTGGTGTATTATGAAAGTGTATTAATTGCTAACTTGGGACTGCAGCGGTGGCTAGGTGGTTAGAGTGCTTGCCTGGCATGCACGAGGACCTGGGTTCAAACCCCAGCATCACATACACAACCAAGTGATGGAGCAACAAAGGCCAGATGAAAATATAAATAAAATTGACTCTCACTCTCTTAAAAATAAAAATAGCTAACAAGTAGCATTTACCGTACCTGTGATATCATTTTAGGCACTTTACATATATTGTTTCAATGGATTTTCCCCATTGGGATTGTGGGGCAGAGAATGTCTGGTGAGTTTCCATGGCTGACAATGTACTTTCTAACATAAAAGAGCAATATAGTCCTTACTTGAAATTTAGTTTTCAGAACTTGATGCCCAATATTCTTTATTAATGTCAGTCACTGAATCCTTTTTTGAAGAATTTTGACAAATTTTTGTTGTTGGAGTGGTTCACGTTCAGAAAGCAAACCAATCACAAGCTAACAGCTCAACCAGTGCTCACCTGGGGAAGGTGCCCAGGTAACCCCCACTAGGTCAAGAACTGGAACATTCATAGTAACCCTGGTGCTCCTCCTGGGCACTACCCACTCTGCTTCCTAAAGGTAAGCATTCTTCTGACCACTAACACAGTTTTTTAATTTTTTTGTCGGCTTTTTTTTTCATTCAGCATAATTAATTGGAAAATCATTTGCCTGATGCTGAGAGTATAGCCAGTGAAAGTAAACATGACTACAGCCCAGCGGAGCTCACACTGATGGGAAAGAGACTATAGATCAGTCTTAAGAGTTTACTGTGCTGGGTACAAACAGGTAGGGATCAGAGACTAGGGTGGCAGACAGCTGTGATGTGAAAAACATTTTTTTTTTTTTTTAAAGATTATTCAGTAGCTAAATTATGGAACCAACCCAGATGCCCGTCACTGGATGAATGGATCCAAAACTGTGGGACATATATACTATGGAGTTCTACTCAGCTATTAGAAACAATGAAATTGCAGCCTTTGAAGGTAAATGGATGGCTATGGAAGAAATCATGCTGAGCGAAGTTAGCCAAACACAGAGCCAAGGGTTGAATGTCTTCACTCATCTGTGGAGGCTGGAGCTAGACCCAGGCCTGTGTGAAAGGTGGTCAACCTCATGTATTAGACCCAACAAAGGTGTAGTTAAACATAACCTAGGGCAATCATAGAGATGTATCAGGAAGGAGGGGGGCGGGGGATGTGGAGGGGGGAAGGGTGGGAGAATGGAGTGGTAAATAGGGTGGTAAATCTAGGAGGTAAATCTGATTTAAGAACATATACATATATTGTTACTTTGGATGCATTTTTGATTGTACAATAAATTTCTTAATAAGAAAGTTTATTTAAAGAGAAACAATAAGAGGAAAGTACAAACAAGAAATACATGGCTCAGTTCCATTGACCGGAAGGATTTTGCCTCTAGGAGTATGAACATTAGGATCCTTCATTCCTCCACCAGATCTATGTGTGATACTGTATGGTGTACATACTATCTTTGGAGCTGACCCAGATTCAGCAAACCTCCAGCTAGGTCCCAGGGAAAGTCAGGTGAAATGTGCCCCAACTGTTGCAGAATAGAATGGATGTTTTTTCAGTGAGTAATGAAGAGTAAGATTTTCCCCCATGCATTTTGTTTTAACAGAGGTCGCAGTGACAGTTTTAGTTATTTTTAGGGGCTCATTGACATGGGTGGTTTTAAAATGAAATGTTTTGGGATCAAGTGAGCATCCAGACAGATCCCAAAGTAGAAGAAAAAGTGTGATGTGACTTTAAGACTGGCACATCATAGGCCTCTCTTCCTGGTGTAACTGTCCACCATCAGGTTTTCAATTGCAAAGGTCTACACTTTATTCTTAAACCAACCTAGTGTGAATTCTCTTAATGTGTAATTTAGAGCCAGGCTCAGTCGTGCACGTCTGTAATCCCAGCTACTGAGGTAGGAGAATTGCAATTTCTAGGCCAGCCTGGGGAACTTATTTATTTATTTATTTTCAGGGCTGAGGACTGAATTCAGGGCCTTGCGAGTGCTAGGTAAGCGCTCTGCCACTGAACTAAATCCCCAACACCCTGGGCAACTTATTTATTGAGCACTCTCCACCCCACCCTTACCACCCCTCCCCCCAAAGAAGAGAAGAAAGCACAGTGGTAGAATGTGGGGGGCCTGGGATCAATACCCAGTCCTACAGGGGGGAAAATATATGATTTTAGGATATATCTATTATGGTGTTACAAATACTTTAAGAGAATATATCAGTAGGTGAATTTTACTTGTGTGCTAAAATAAATATTTTAAAAAGATGTTCTTCCATTAGAGACTTGAATGAATAAATCATTGTTTTCACATATGACCCAAGGAGAGTAAAAAATTCCACTTTGGAAAGTAAAGGATGGCAACGTTAATGTCAGAGTAGAATTTAAAAAAAAAAACATTAAATGAACTGAAGAAGTGCTGTTTAATAATGCACATGTGAAGGAACATATTCTGCAGTCAGTTTGAGAAAATTTCTAAACCTGAAGATCATCCTTAAATTCCCGGAGACTGTGGTGGACCCTGAGGTAAAGAATTGTGATTTTAATGATTGAAGTCTGTCTAGGCACACTCTTCCCTTTCCCCCTGTATCCATGCTCTTTACTGTGATTTTGCAGCTGCTCTTATTAAGAGCAGAGTCCTTTAATCTGGGCTGGCTTTGTGACTTCTTTAGCAAACATGATAAAGTAGGAGTGACCGTTGCCTGTGTTAAACCTAGACTTAAGAGGTCTTGCCTGCTCCTTTCTTTCTTGGACTACCGCTTCTGCTGTGTAAATATGCCCCAGCCTGCTTGCTAGAGGCCGAGGGACCACATGGAAGAGAGCAGTGAACCTCCAGCTGACAGCCAGCCAGCCGCTCAGTGGAGAGAACCCAGCCTATGGGATCAAAATGGACTATAGACACATGAAAATCCCAGCTGAGTCTAGAAAAACCACCACACACTGACGTATAGACAAACAATTATAACTCTTTTCAAAGTTTGTATCCTACAGAAATTGCATGTCCTTTCCAAAAGACTGTTAAGAGTTTATAAAATCGATTCTAAGCCTATCACATAGAAGATTCTTCCAAATTATATAGACAACTTTTAAAATTCATACTGTTCTAAAACTAAAAATTTGTTCTTTTTAAAGCAACTTTAAATATAATTGAAACTACTGCATAATAGAATACTCTTTACTCTTGATTCTTTGGGGAAAATCATTGAGACTTAAATCACTGAGAATCTGTGAAACCAGTCAAGAAATACAAATGAAAGTTTAGGTATGGGGAAAGGACATACCCAGATTAAGAATCCTGGGTAGGAATGTGCTAGATTGTTATCGTCGACTTGGTTGATCTGAAAGTACATTTCCCAGAATCCCCTGTTCAGTTGGGTTCTGGATTAGAATTGGCCAAAAGATGAACTTGACTTAGACTGGGGAGTTGAAATTGGTACTCTCACTATCATTTTGGTATCCTGCTCTCTATTTCGCTGATACCTTCAAGACACCAAAGAAGCAAGCATTGGTATTGTCCAGACACAGTTGTGGCAAGACAGTGGAGTAGGTTGCAGACAGGCCAAGGAAAGCTCCCAGAGACAGCGTGGGAATCGTGGCTTCTTATGGAATGCTTACAAGAGTTCAGTGGCAGAGGCTGACAGCATCTTCCCTCCCTCACGGTGTTTGGCCAGGCAGCACCGTGTCTCCCTCATGGTGTTCTGTCCAGTGGCTGCCAACTGGATGAGTGTCATGTATCCTTTCCATACACCACAAACCTGAGGTGCAAAGAAATGAAATAATTTGCACAGGTTCACATGGCTGATAAGTACCAGAGCTGAAATTTGAGTGCAGGTTTAACTTCAAAGCCTGACTTCTTTTATTAAGTAAAATACAAGAAAAATCCACATATTAACCTTTTAAGGGGCAGTGAGAGAGAGAGAGCAATTTTTATTTAGTTTTCATTGCTCTGACACTTCATTGTGTACATGGTGCTGGGTTTGAACTGTGTCCTCATATTAACCTTTTTAAAGTGTATAATTCTGCAATATTAAATACATTTACTTTGTTATGCAACTATCACTACTATCCATCTTCAGAACCTTTTAACTTTCCCCATCTAAGGCTCTGTTCCCATTAAACAATTACTCCCTACTTCCCCTCTCTGCAGTCTCTGAAAACTACCTTCCTACTTCTATCTTAAAGAATGTGACTACTGGGGGTGGAACGGTGGCTCAGTGGTTACCACGCTTGCCTGGCATGCTCAAGGGCTGGGGTTGGAACCCCAGCATGCAACTAAGTGTTGGAGCAACAAAAGCTACATGTAAAACTAAAATAAAATTGTTTCTCTCTTTCTCTCTATCTCTTACTGTCCCTCTCTCTTATTAAAAAAAAAAAGAATGTGATTACTCCAGGTATCTCATATAAATGCAATCGACCAAATTTTTCCTTTTGTGACTGGCTTATTTCATTGAGCCACTAGTAATTTTAACTTGGGTCACTTACTAGGCTGGCATCTGCAGGTGTCTCAACTGTGAGGTTATTCTCTGTTTGTAATAATTAATATTTTGTGAGTAGATAACGTTGAAATTGTACATATCTCTTTCTTCATCAACCTCTAGACGACTGAATTAACTACTATTGTGGTTGCTGAATGGCGATTCTCATGGACTAACTTTAAGAAAGAGTGGTGTAAGTCTTCTATAAAGTTCTGGTAGTACTTGGCTGAGGATCCATCAGGTCCTGGGCTTTTCTTTTTTGGAAGGCTTTTGATTGCTGTTTCAATTTCCTTGCTTGACATTGGTCTGTTTAGGATTTCTTTCTTTTCTTTTCTTTTTTAAAGGGAGACGCAGAGTGTGAGAGAGAGGGAGGGAAAGAATCAATTTTAGTTAGTTTTTCATGTGGCTTTTGTTGCTCTGACACTTGACTGTGTACGTGGGTGCTGGGGTTTGAACCCGGGTCCTCATGCATGTCAGGCAAGCACTATAACTGCCGAGCCACCTCTCCAGCCCCTGTTTAGGATTTTTATATATCTTCCCCATTCAGTTTGAGCAGGTCATAGGTGTCCACATATTTGTCCGTGTCTTCCATATTTTCTACTTTATTGGAGTATAAATTTTCAAAGTAGGTTCTGATAATTCTCTGGATTTCAGTGGGGGTCTGTGGTGATATATCTTTTTTCACCTGATTTTGTTTGTTTCATCTCGTTCTGTCTTCTGATTAAGTTGGCTAAGGGTTTGTCAATTTTATTAATCTTTAAAAAAAAACTACCTCTTTGTTTCCTTGATTCTTGGTAATTTTTTATTTTCAATTTCATTGATTTCAGCTCTTTATTTTTCCCATCTTCTACTGTTTTGGGGTTGTTTTGTTCTTTTTCTAAGGACTTGAGATGGAACATAAGTTTATTTATTTGGGATTTCTCTAATTTTTTTTTTAAATGAGATTTTTTTTTAAGCAAGGCAGGGCAGTGGGGTGGGGAGAGAATCAATCTGTTTAGTTTTCACACGGCCTTCGTTGCTCTGACCCTTCGTTGTGTACGTGGTGCTGGGGTTTGAACCCCCATCCCCGAGCATGCCAGGCAGACACAGGAACTACTTAGGCACTGCTCCAGCCCCCTCTAATTTTTTAGTGTAGGCACTCAGTGCTGTAAATTTTCCTCTTAGAAATGCTTTCATACCCAGAGGTTTAGATACGTTGTGTCTTTGTTCTCCATCATTTCTAAGAATTTCTTGATTTCTGCTCTCATTTCTTCTCTGATCCATTCTTCATTCAAGAGAGTATTGTTCAATTTCCAGGTATTTATGTGATTCTTGCTGTTGATTTCTAGCTTCATTCTGTTATGATCTGATAGGATACAAGGGATTATGTCTTTTTTTGTATTTGCTATTTCCTTTATGGCCTAGAATATGATCAGTTTCGGAAAAAGTTCCATGTGCAACTGAGAAGGTAAGTTCAGGTGAGTGGCGATATTGTCATTCCTTCTTCTGCATCTAGTAGTTGTCTTTCCACTATAAAGTTTCTTTCTTTCTTTCTTGAACCCAGGGGCACTTAACAACTGAGCCATATCCCCACTCTTTTTTGTATTTTATTATTTTGAGACAGGATCTTGATAAGTTGCTTATAGGGCCTTGCTAAGTTGCTGAGGCTGGCTTTGAATTTGCAACCCTCCTGCTTCAGCCTTCCAAATTGCTGGGAAGCTGGGATTACAGGTGTGTGCCTCCACGCCCCAGTAAATCTTCCTTTTTCCATTTATTTCTAACAAATAAATGGATTTCTAAGTGCTCACTGTATTCAGTGGATTTTAACCTGCTACTGTCATTGTTTATTTTAATGATCAAAATCTCCCAGTTTGGGGCTGGAGTGGTGGCTCAGCAATTAAAGCGCTTGCCTGGCATATGTGGGGACCAGAGTTCGAACCCCAGCACCACATACAACTAAATGTTGGAGAAACGAAGGCCAGATAGAAAAATAAATAAAAATTGATTCACCCTCTCTGTCTCTCATTGTCCCTGTGTATTAAAAAAAAAAATTTCACAGTTTGCACAGTGGGAGCCACTTCAAGAATGTTCCTATGTTTTTTTTTTTTTTGTTTTTTTTTTTTTGTATCAGGGATTGAACTCAGGGTCACTGTACCACTGAGCTACATCCCTACTCATTTTTTATTTTTTATTTTGAGACAAGCTCTTGCTAAGTTGCTGAGGTTCTGGCCTCTAATTTGTGGTTCTCCTGCTTCAGCCTCCTGAGTCACTGGGATCACAGGTGTGCAACACCATGCCTGGCTTCCTGTGTCCTTTTAACATCCCTTCCTCATTGAGCACTTCCTTATTATGATGCAAAAGGTGTTCTAGGCTCCTGCTATTTTCCTCCTGGGTTCAGCAATTTGAACACAGCATTTTTATGTGTTAAAAATAAGACTATTCCTGAAAGTTTAAAATGCAAACACAGAGTAATTTACTTAGTTTCTTGTGCTTACACTTTTTTTTTTTTTTAAAGAGAGAGGGACAGTGAGAGAGAAAGAGAGAATCAATTTTATTTAGTTTTTCATGTGGCTTTCGTTGCTACGACACTTGCTTGTGTATGTGGTGCTGGGGTTCAAACTCATGTCCTCATGCATGCCAGGCAAGCACTGTGACACCTCTTTGATCCCTCACCCCGTTTGTTGTCAGGTTAGTTAAGTATCAACCCCCAAAGAGGAAGTGTGCATTTTATGGCCAATGTGAGCCCGGCATCCTTGAGAGGGCACAGAAGCAAACGCTGGTCCATCCTGCAGGACTGCTGGGCTGCCAGTGTGGGAGCTCTGTCTAGAGGGAAGAGAGTTCTTACATATTTCTCTCTCTTTTTTTTTTTTTCCGCATTTAAATTTTTTTATTTTTTTTATTTTTGAGCAACCTTGCAAGATTTTAACAAAACAATATAAAATGTGTATAAGATGTGTATATATTCTGGTCATTGCTACTGTCCCCAGGAGTGCCCCCCCCCAATTACCCTCCCTTATCCCTCCCTTCCCCTTCCCACTATAACTCTAAAAAAAGCATTAGATTGTAAAGCATTATATCTTATCTGGATTTAACTCATGCTACTAGACCAACTTTCTCATTGTCCAAGGTCTAGTCCCCACCTCCACAGATGAGTGGAGACAATCGACCCTTAGATCTCTGCGTTAAGCTGATTTTACTCATCATGATCTCTTCCATACCATCCATTTACCCTCGAAGGCTGCAATACATATTTCTCTTTAATGGTAACAGAAGTGAAACTGCTGTTGTGAATAGACACTTGGTTCAGGGTGCGCCATATGGCACTGGGAAGTGTTCATCACTACAGCCTCTGATGGCTGAACTCAGAATGGCCCATATTTCTGCATTGATGGAGAATTAGCCACTGACTGCCAGGAAGTACTCATTGTAGCAGCTCTTCAGCCATGTAATTTAAAATAATTACTAATTAAATGAAAATAAAATAGAGTCCATGATAACAATAATAATCACTGTAGTATTGGTCATTACCCAAGTACTGTGTGCTGGAGCGTTACCTAGTGGGAGAGCAAACTAGGGGGAGAGCGCCTGCAAGAGAACAGTGAGGGAGCGGGGGCTCGGGGACCACGGACCTCAGAAGGCAGCATGCCATTGAAAACCAAGGAAAGGGACAGCTGTGTGGCATTTGTCAACGGATCTGGATTATGGCAGGACATCACTTAAGCAATTACCTTGTCTTTGATGAGCATCACTCTGCTCCCCATCTCAAAAAAGGCGAGGGCCTTTTCCAAGAAGGCCTTTGCGTGTGTCCAATACGAAGTGGCTGTGAGCTGGGATGTAGAATAGTGTCCAGGAGATGCGGGGGTCTTGAGATGAGGCCGGGTTCTCTGCTCCTGCTAGCAAAGGGAGTCTGGGCTCACTGCAGATTGCTGAAGCCAAACGGCCCACTTCTAGTGTTTGCAGCTCTTCCCAGTTAAAAATGGGAATTTGGGCTGGCCGCAGATTTCTGCAGCCGAAATAGTGTTAGCAACTACGCAGCTAAGAACTGGGTTTCTCCCTGCTACTATTGCGCAGTACATTGCGGCTCTTGATGTGGAAGCACCTCCCAGGAATTCGGTGCCAATCTTCTGGGTTCTCGTCTCAAGAATTTGAAGAATATCGCTTCTCGGCCTTTTGGCTAAGATCAAGAGAAGAATTTGAAGAATAAAATCCACAGACAACTACGGAAGGGAAGAGTAAAAGGAGTAGGATTTATTTAAGGAAGGGGAGCAGAGTCTCTGCAAGGCAGAGGGGCACCTGGAAGGAGGACACCATCTTATGTGTGCTAGGCTGGGGTTTCTATTGGTTTGGGTGTGAGCCTTGATTAAGATTCATGTGAAGCAGGCACTGAGAAAAGCACCAACATCATTGGTTAAATTCTTATGTACACCATTGAAACTGAGCACCAAAACCAGCGGTTAAAATTTATGCAGAACAGGTAGCAAGTCTTTCCTAGTTCCCATCTGTGTCCACCCCTACTTCTTAGTTTTTGTTTCTCTGGGACAAAGGAGCTGCTCCCACAGGTGAGCCTCGTGGTCTTGTGCATTTGAAGGCCCTGAGCATGCCTGTTACTGGCTATCCACTGGCCAGCTTCTAGGTGTGGCGGAATGGCGGCCATGCTCTCGACTACCAAACCATTTTACTCTCTCTCCTAATCTGTCTCACAAGGAGCAGTTTCAGATCCTTACAGAGGTCTGCAGGCACCGAAGAAAGGAAAAGGTAAAGGCTGTTAAAGGCAAGTTTTCTGATTTCCTTTTGGGATGGCCTAAAAGAATGTGCGTTCTTTTATTTATTCATCCATGTGACAGATGTTTATTAAGTGTCTGCTGTGTACCAGATGCTATATGCGATGCTGGGAATAGTAATCAAGGATCTGCCAGTCTGCTGGGTGGGGAGGAATACACTAACATGAAAGTATTAGAGAGGAATATTAGAGAACTTGGGAGGATAGCACAGGGACTGTCAGCAATGTGACATCTCTGATGGACACTTAGAGAAAGGGCCATTACTGCAGAGTCCTGAAATCAAAGGAGGGTTTGGCCAGGCAACTGATGAGGGGGGAATGTTCCAGGCAAAGGTATTGCTATGGGCAAAGGCCCTGAAGGAGCATGCAATTCAGTTCATTGGAAAAGCTAAAGAAAGTCCAGGGTGTATGGAGACGCCCAGAGGTAGGGAGGGAGGGAGCACTCGTGCAAGGCAAGGTGTGAGTGGGTTGACTGACTTCAGACCCAGCTGGGAGGAGTCCAGATTTCATTCCAACTGCAATGGCAATTTCAAAGCCAGGAAGTGGCAGCACCTGGCTTGTATCTGTAAAAGTTCAGCCTGCTTGCTGCTGGGGAAGAGCCTCTGGGGAGCAGGGCCTCAGCAGATGCAGGAAAACCGGTGTGGAGTTCATTTAAGAATTCAAGTGAGGGCTGGAGCGGTGGCTCAGCGGTTACGACGCTTGCCTGGCATGCATGAGGTTGTAGGTTCGAACCCTAGCGCCACGTACATAATGAAGTTGTTAGAGTGACAATGAAAGCCACATGAAAAACTAAATAAAATTCTCTCTCTCCCCCTTCTCTCTCATTGTCCCTCTTTCTTTAAAAAAGAAAATTTAGGTGAGAGATGAAGTCACTGGGACTAGGGAGATGGCAGGGGACAGCTAGAAGTAGACGGGCTGGACATTCATTTAGGCAGTAGAATGGCCTTGGCAGGAGTAGAGAGGAATGAGGGCAGGTTCTCTGATACCTGGCTTGAGCAATAAATAGGGTGAATGGGTGTGCAGTGTGCTCAGATATGAAATATCCGTGGGCACATGAATCTGCGGATTAAAATATTTAGATTTTTATATTAAAATATACATATCATTGAATTTACCATTTTGACCATTTCTTTTTTATTTTTTTGAGAGCGGGACAGTGAGAGAGAGAGAGAGAGAATCAATTTTTATTGAGTTTTTCACATGGTTTTCGTTGCCCTGACACTTAGTTGTGTACGTGGTGCTGGGGTTTGAACCCGTGTACTTGCGCATGCCTTGCAAGCGCTGTAACCACCAAGCCGCCGCTCCAGCCCCATTTTGGCCATTTCTAAGTGTACAGCTCAACTGCATTTGTTGAACAATCGTTATTATCATCCATATCCAGAACTTTCCCTGATGGAAACTCTGGGGACACTGACTTCCCTTCCGCTTCCCCAGCCTCTGGCTGGCATCCTGAACTCAGCATTTTGTTTCTGTGTGTTTCCTATTTCTCATGCCTAATAGAGGTCACATCATGGTTGGGTACACTAGCCAGGGTTTCAGAGAAGGCCTTCTGCTCAGTTTGAATCCTACTGGCCAGGATGTGCAGCAAGCTTTTTATGAATAATTCAGCAAGGTGGATCTGCCATGATCTTTTTTTTGGTACCAGGAATTGAACCCAGGGGAGCTTTACCATTAAGTTACCTCATTCCCAGGCCTTTTTAATTTTTTGAGACAGTGTCTCCCTAAATTGCTTAAGGGCTTGCTAAGTTGTTGAGGCTGACCTCAAACTTGTGATCCTCCTGCCTCAGCCTCCCAAGTGGCTGGGATTACTGGCATGTGGCACCGTGCCTGGTTCCATGTTTATTTGTAAGAGTTCCTCCTCCTACCAGCCTGCCTAGTATTTGAGGATGTGAACCTTGAGGCATCTGGTTCCCTTCTAGTAAAAATGGCACTTTGCATGTGGTATTCTAGTTTCTTTCTTTCTTTTATTTTAATTTTATTTTTTATTTTATTCAGAAATTTATTTGTTGAACAATCAAACAAGCTTCTAATGAAATAATATATGTATAAATTCTGAAAATTAGATTTACCCCCAAGAGCCCCCCCTAATTATCCACCCTTGTCCCTCCTACTCTCCTTCCCAATTTATCTCTACAAATGCCTTAGGTTGTATGACATTACACTTTATCCAGATTTAAAACATGAGAATTAACCTCCTTTCTCAATGGCCAGGGTCTCTTTCTTTCTTTTAAATAGAGAGGGACAGTGAGAGAGAAAGAGAAAGAGAGAGAGAGAATCAATTTTATTTAGTTTTTCATGTGGCCTTCATTGCTCCAATACTTAGTTGTGGGGTTTGAACTTGGGTCCTTACACATAGCCAGGCAAGCACTGTAACCTCCAAGCCACGGCTCCAGCCCCTGGTTCTCTACTTTGTAATCCATGTTGCTGCTTAGTGAAAATTAATGAAGAATACTAAATATGAGCTGCACACAAAAGTGATACAAAAAGGGAGTTTGTTATCTTTCTTGGAAGGTATGAAAGTCAAATAGTTTTGATGATCTTTAGAGTGACTGGAAGGCGTTTTTTTTTTTTTTCCTTTTTTTTGCAACAAAGAAAATGCAGTTTTAAAGTGTTTTTCAATTTCCTTCTGAGCTCTCTTTAATTCTCTGATTTCTTTATTCCTAATGGGATAATATAAGCCAGTTTTCGGTCATCTATTCTTCAAAGCTGTCGATTTACCCTGAACACAATGAAAGCAAAGATGTTATTAAAATAAAACAACTTCCAATTGAGCTGCTAATAAATGCTGAAATGCATCCACATTTTGCGTATTGATGATCTCCAGCCGACAAAAGCAAACACACGCCTGTATGGCCTGCTGCCTGTGAAAATGAAAGATTTAATTAGATGAAAACCGAATGAGCTGGAAGATCTACTGCGCCTGGCCATCAAGTGATTGTTATTCATAATTGGCTGCTTGAGACGTGGCTGCTTCTTGAGCCTTTTCACTTAAAAAATTCCCTGCAGTGCATGAAGACAAGCTCATTGTTAGAATATTTTCCCCTGTGCGTTTTCCCAGCTCAAGGTTGTGGAGTAGAACGAGCCCTGTCAGGCCGTAAATCAGGTGTAATAGAGCATCTTGCAATTGAGAATCAGCCAGTGAGCGCAGGGAGATCCGTGCCTCTCCATCTCAGGCCTATTCCAAAAGCTGAAGGTGGAAAAGAGTTGACGGTGGAAGACGCAAGAGAAGTTCCATAAATTTGGAGAGTGGAATTCTTTAGAACTTACTAGCTCTGCAAGTATCTGCATTTAAAGTTTAGTGTCTGGTAAATGCACTGATATTTAGTGATGGGAGGATATTAAGAAGTTGGGGGTTGTTTGAGATGAGTAAACAGATCAATAAAGTTAGATAACTTCTCCCAGGCGATGCTGGTGATAAGCAAAGGAGCTAAGATTCAAATACAGGTCTCCGACTCGTAAGTTTGCATATTACTTTAGAAGCCTGACGGTGAATTCAGACGAGGCAGTCCATTTGAAAAAGACAGAGGCATAATCTAAATTTGTACCTTGCTATGACCGCAGCACTGATAATCAGGCCCTGGATTTTTCCTCCTTATAGTAATTTGAACATTAAAACAAAGCTGGTGCATGAGATGAAACCATCCTGTCATCGCTAGCACAATGCTGCCAATTAAACAGACACTCAGGAAACGTGGATGGGTTCTTCTTCTTTTTTAAAAATTAATTTATTTTTAAAAATTTGTTCAACATAGTCTTACATATTGGAGGGAATCGTCGTTACATATTCATGCATACATGGATATTGACAAAGTAAGTTAAGTCTGATCCTAGTCCAGGATCTCCCCTCTTCATCCATTCCCCAGTCTCACGTCTCCTCTGTAACACCCCCGTGCTAAAACTGGAAATGAGCATATACGTGTATATTAATTTTTGATATTTCCGAGTTTCTCTGCCTGCCGGTGTATAATTAGGCTTCTCATGGGAGTTGAGTGTTCCCAGTTGTATTGATAATCCTCCTAGTCTCTTCCTCCCTTCCCTGCCTCCCTCCGTTCTCCCCCTACCTACATAGTTATGGTTCCCCCAGCTTACGTGAAATTTCAACTATGGAAAGTTTATTACTTAAACTGAGCTAACTTTCATCTTGTCTTAGGTTTTACTCTAGCTTCCACATATAGGAGAAAACATTCAGACTTTAAGGCACTGTGTTTGGGATATTTCATTCAGCGTAATTTCCTTCCATTTCCATTGGATGGGTTCTTCTAAGAAGTCTCTGTGTTAACGTGTTCGGGTCTGATTCTTCATGTCTGATTACACTGTGTTTATGTGGCATGAGAATCTCAGGTTCCCTTTAATATCTAGTCCCTCTTAGCCACCACTACTGTATGAGAATACAGTAGTGTGTTTGTTCTTATTTGTCAAGAGCAATTTTGAGTCAAGTGAAACCGATAAATAATGTCAATGAAAATATCTTTTGCAGACACTGACAGTACTTCTCCCTCCAGAAATGAGGAGGTAAAGGATGCATAAATGTTTAATTCTATTTTGCATGTTAATGTAACCATTGAGCACACTTGGTCACCAAGCAAATTAATTGTCACAAAACGAGAATCGGTGACACACCGTCTGGGCTGAACTGTTGTCCGTTGAATCCGCCACCCCTGAGCGCCGTACTGTAGAAGATGTGCTATTGTAGGCCAAATTTCATGTGCTGTATTTGCATATTGGAAGACTCTTTGGGAGACCCAGGTCACTGATCTTTTTGCCTCCTGCTGGTTCTTGGCATGTTGTGGAGTTGTTTATTCAGGGAAGTTTCCTTTCTCTTGTTTGGGAGGTGCAGGGCAGGACTCAGAGGTTCTGATGCTGAAGCTAGTTTCCTTAGTCCCCAGCTGTGTGACTTTTACAAGTCAAAGCCTCTCTGAGCTTTACTTGGTTCATCTGCAAAATGTAGTTATGACTAATAATCATATATGTATTAAAATTTTTTAAAGAAAGAAGGACAGTGAGAGAGAGAGAGAGAGAGAGAGAAAGAGAGAATCAATTTTATTTAGTTTTTCATGTGGCTTCCGTTGCTCTGACATTTCCTTGTGTACGTGGTGCTGGGGTTAGAACCTGTGTACTCAAGCATGCCAGGCAGGTGCCGTAACCACTGAGCCACCAATCATATATATTTTAAATTGTGAAAATACACATAATCTAAAATTAAATATCGTGACTATTTCTAAGTGCACAAGTTCAGAGGGCTAATAATTATATCTGAATATAATTGTACCAGTACCAACATCACCAGCACTTACCTAGCAGAATCGGCATGAGGATCAAATGAGAAAACAGGTTGTAAAGATGTCTAGCATACTACAGCATCCTCTGCAGAAGACTGTTGCTAGATGGGCATGACCTCATTCCCTCTTGTGGCTCAGTTTCCCCACTCTGAATAAAGTATGTCTACTACCCCAACTGCACCTTGCATTTTCCTCCACCCGCCAGGATCCCAAATCTGTGCAGGAGGCTTTATGTTACCTGACTTCAAAATATATTACAAACCCATAATAAAAGCTTTAATAAATAGTGCTGGGAAAATTGGATATCCACATTCAGAAGAATGAAACTAGACCCCTACCTCTCACCATATTAAAAAAAATAAACTTCAAATGGATTGAAGACCTAACTATAAGACCTGGAACTGTGAAATTACGAGAAGAAAACGTAGGGGAAACTCTTCAGGGCATTGGAATGGGCCGGGATTTTTTTTTTTTTTATTTTGGGTAATAACTCCCAAAGAACAGGAGATAAAAGCAAATGAGATTGTATCAAAGTAAAAATGGAAAATGACCAAGAAAGGAAATAAAATAAGCAGAGTGAAGAAACAAATAGGCAAATGAGATTCTATCAGACTAAAAATGGAAAATAACTGACCGAGAAAATAAAGTCAACAGAGTGAAGAAACAACCTACCAATGGAAGAAAAGATTTTCAAGTTATACAACTGACCAGAGAGTAATAACCAGGATATAGGAAGAATTCAAACAACTCAATAACACAACAAATGCTAAAGCAAGAAATGCAATAAAAATTGTTAATAACCCCAGCTCCACATATGTGCATGTGCACACACACACACACACACAAAACCTGGCAATAAATATAAGTAGATGTTTTCCAAAGCAGACACACAAATGGCCAATATCCTTAGGAAAGAATGGTCAACACCAATCGTCATCAGGGAAATGCAAACTAAAACCTTAATGAGGTGTCACCCCACTCCAGTGAGAGTCACTGCTTCCAAGACTGAAGATCACAAGTGGTGGCAAGGAGGTGGAGAGGGGATCCTTGGACACTCTGAGTGCGAATGTAAATTAGTACAGCTTTCTCCCCTTCCCACAGCAGTTCCCTCGAGCACTCGATTCTGAGACTCCTGTCATTGGCCAGCTTAGAACACAGCCTTGTCTCATCCTCTGTGCCAGCTGTGTCACGTTAGGCAGTGGTGACACCAGTAGGAATGTCAGCTCTGGACAAAGGGAGGCGACTGCTTCATTCTTTGTGGTCTCAGACTCTGGGTTATAGAGGGTAGAGGCTTCCATTGTGGCCACACCTAGTTCTGAATCTCATTCACCTGCTGAGCCTTGGTGTTTGCATCTGCAGAGTGGGGCCATGGAACAGCTGCTCCACGTAGTTGCTGAGCACTTGAAAAGAGAAATGTACCCGGAAGGCGCAGCATAAAATCAATAGGATTCCATTTCCCTTCTGCGTAACAAGACCGCCACCGTTGCTCGATGTGGAACATTTTGTGAAATTGTGATCTCTGGCTCTGTCTTGCTCTGAGCAGTCTTGCTCTTCCTCCCAGCTCCCTCACTGACCCTAATCTTTTCAACATCCTCACCGCCTTTCCTGCTTCTTTCCATCCTGGAGCCTCAGACCACAAAATGGAATGACAAGCAGAGGAGGGGTCAGCTGGGGGGAAGGCCCTTCCGTTAGCCCGCTCTCTATGAGAATGCAAGCTATTGATTTAAGTAAAAGGCCTCATGAACTTGTTTTTTCTCTCAATTCCAGAAGCACACTGCGGATACATTAGAAATGTAATTTTCCCAGCTCATTAATAAAAAATTAAAAAAAAAAAAGAAATGTAAGCTTCCTCCTCAGTGCTGTACGGACAGTTGGCCTTTACTTGTTGGTGACTTAGGCTCACCCCAAAGCAAGGAAGTGGAAGTTGTCACTGCTCCCACGGAGGCTGTCAGAGCCCAGAAGCAGAATGTGCAAAAGTGATGGGAAGTCCTGCTTAGGTGAACCGTGCATGAATATGCTGTAAGACCCTGGCTGGAGCTGGAGGTGGGTGGGGAGCAGAGCTTCTTTAGTGGATTTCAAATGTAGGTCAGCTGAGCAGAATGGTTGCGTATTTGGATGCAAAGATTCATAGAGCTGTGAACTCATAACAGGAAGAAGAGCCCTTAGAAACCAGGGGAGATCTTTTTATCAGGAAGGATATTGAAGCCCAGGGAGGGTGGTAAAATAAGCAGCTCTATTTACAATAGCTAAATTATGGAACCAACCCAGATGCCCCTCACTGGATGAATGGATCCAAAAACTGTGGGGTGTATATATATATATATATATATATATATATATAATGGAGTTCTACTCCATGGTGTTTCCAGCAATTAGAAACAATGATATTATAGCCTTTGACGGTAAATGGATGGCTATGGAAGAAATTATGCTGAGTGAAATCAGCATAACCCAGAGAACCACGGGTCAAATGTCTTCACTCATCTGTGGAGGCTGGAGCTAGACCCTGGCCATTGAGAAAGGAGGTCAATTCTCATGTTTTAAATCCAGAAAAGGTGTAGTGAAGTACAACCTAAGGCATTCGTAGAGATGTACTGGGAAGGAGAGGGGAGGAGGAGAGGGACAAGGGTGGGTAATTAAGGGGGGCTCTAGGGGACAAATCTGATTTTCAGAATATAAATATATTATATTGTTTCATTGGAAAAAAAAAAATTAAGTGACTTGCCCGAAATCACACAGAGCTCAAAGCTCTTGGTGGTCTTCGGGGTCAGAGAGAGGTATGTTCAAATTCTTGATCTAACTCTATTTTCCTTGGGCATGTTGCTTATTTTTTTAAAGTTTCAATTTCCTTACTATAGACCCTATTTCACAGGGTGAATATGAGGACTAACAAGGAAACACAGGTGTTATGGTTTAGATATTGGGTGTTCCCCAAAAGCTCATGTGTGACTCAGTGCAAAAAAGTTCAGAGGGGAAATGATCAGGTTATGAGAGTCTGACCTAATGGGTGCATTGATCCGCTGATAGGGGTTAGTTTGGTGGTTACCATGGGCACATAGGGTGTGTCTGGAGGAGGTGCATCCTTGGGCTGTGCCTTTAGGGCTTATATTTTATCTGTGGCAAGGGAACAGAGCTGCTTCCCTCCACCACACTCTTCCTCCCTGATGTTCCGCCTCACCTCCATCCCTGAGGATTGGAGCCTATTGTCTATGGACTGAGACCTTTGTAAGCACAAACCCCCAAATAGACTTTTCTTCCTCTAAAATTGTTCTTGGCAGGTCTTTTGGCCACCGCAGTGAAAAAGCTGGCTAAAACATCATATAAAGTATTGAACTCAATGCTTGACACTCAGTGTTGAGTAAATATTGCTTTTCTTTTGTGTGTGTGTGTGTGTGGTGTTGACAGTAATGCATTTTGGGAGCCTCGGGGATCGGTCAGTAGGAAAATCTTCCCGTTGTTAACATGCCACTGGCTTCTTGTTTTGTTCTTATTAAAAGATGTGGGTTGATTTGTGTTCCCTGTGAGTTCTAACTCATGGTTCCTGCATAGGGTCTTTATAGATGTAATTAAGCTTTTTAGTTAAGAAGGTTAATTACATATGGGAGTAGGGTCAACCCTCACCCAATGTTTGGCACTGAAGGAACTAGATTTCCTTCTCCTTTATAAGAAGTGAGAAGTTTTGGACTCAGACACCCAGGGGAAACTGGGTGTAAAGACAGAGGCAGAGACTGGGGTGACCATGCCACCAAACACACATGAACACAGAAGCTGGAAGAAATAAGAAAGGATTTTGCACAGGGCCTTTGTGGGACATGGCCCTGCCAGCAACCTAAATTAGGACTTCTAGCTTCCCCTCTGTGAGAAAATATGTTTCTGTTATTTGAAGCCACTCAGTTTGGCGATTTGCCATGGTGGCTCTAGGAAACCAGTATGGAGAGGATCAGCGAGAATGGTACCATTTTGAACCTCCATTCAAGCATCTGGTGGCCAGTGTAAGCCTTTATTTATTTATGAAGTAGCCACTGACTGCTGACTTTCCCCTGAGGTCTTGGAGTTTGCCTCTTGGCTTGGCGATGCGGGAGTCTCATGCCTGTGTTGGTTGTAGGGGACACAAGGGCCACAGTTGAGAAGAGCCAGAGCCATCACGATTAGGGTTGGGTATTGGAGAGCACAGCATGGCCAGGACACACTTGGAATAGACAGGAGGGGGACACGGTAGGACAGAGGGCAAAGGCTGCTGTGGCTGATCTGTCCCAGTTGTGCTGGTAACTCTCCCTCTTTCTCTGTCGAGTGAGTGTTGGGGTGAGATGCAGAGCAATCGGAACAGACCTGGGAAGTTGCTGGGATTTGCGGTCTTAGAGAAGGCCTCTCTCTCAAGTGAGGTGAGGACCAGGAGGGTATCACGCTCCCCACACAGTGAAGGCGACACCATGTGCCTGTGTAATTTCCCAGCGCCAGCCGGGTGTCTGTGTCTTCATCTGGTTTTGAGAGATGGAAAAGACCTTTTTATGACAGAATCCCTCCATCTCCTGGTGACTGCTCACCCCTTCTTCTCTGCCTCTATGTCCTTTTCCAGTTCTGGGGACAGAACCCAGGGCCTTGAGCAGGGCAGGTGCTCTCCCACAGAGCTACACCTGCAGCCGCCCCCCGCCTGCCCCCATCTCTGCCACTTCCACTCCACACTCAGCAGAATCATTCTGAGCAGCTCTGAAGCGCTCTCCTGCCTTCCAGAAAGGAAAAACACTCAGGCGAAACCATGAATTGGTCTCGCTGTTCACTGCCAAAGCAACCACTAAGGGAGCTACTAGAATTAGCTCTGAAGGGGGCTGGAGTGGTGGCTCAGTGGTTATGGCGCTTGCCTGGCATGAGCAAGGATGCAGGTTCAAACCCCAGCACCAAGGAAGTGTTAGAGCAACGAAAGCCACATGAAAAACTAAATAAAATTGATTCTCTCTTTCTCTCTCACTTACTGTCCCCCCCTCTCTTATTATTATTTGTTTTAAAGGGAGAGGGATAGTGAGAGAGAGAGAGAGAGAATCAATTTTATTGAGTTTTTTTTTTTTTAACGTGGCTTTCATTGCTCTGAGACTTCATTGTGTACGTGGTGCTGGGGTTTGAACTCATGTACTTGTGCATGTGGGGCAAGTACCGTAACAACTGAGCCACTGCTCCAGCCCCACTCTCTCTCTCTTAAAAAAAAAAAGAATTATCTTTGAAGGAAGAGATAGTGCATTATAAGGATGCGCAGGGTGGGAAGTCAGGTGAGCATTGAAGGGTGAAGTCTCTCTGCCCTGTGTTTTGAGAATTGGTCCCCCGCCTACAGGACGAGGACTTGCAAAAGTTGTTCCCAGATTACCTTTGCAGGGAATGTCCAGAATTGGCTGCTCCATAGAAGCAGAAAGCTGATCTGTGGTTTCTAGAGGCTGGGAGAGGAAAGAATGGCAGGTAATGATGGGTCTTCCCGTTAGGGTGATGGAAATCGAGGTGATAGGGGGCAGGCGGAGTAGTGGTGCACAGCATTGTGAATCTATGGAATGTCCCTAAACTGTAGCACTTAAAGTGGCAAATTTTATATTATGTGAACTTAATCTCAAAAAACAAAAACTAAAGATAAATAAAACTGCTGCTTAGGATGGCCTCTGTGGAAAGGCAGAGTGGCTGGGCTCTGAGCCTAGTGCGACCCCTTGACCGAGTGTTGTGGGACCTGGGGTCCTCCCTTCCCTGGCCTGCCCTCTCCTTTACACTGCTGGAAGAGCCCACAGAGCTGCCTCCACCACCCCGCGTGGTAATTAGCATGGGCTTCTTGGGGTCTTTCCCCAAGTGTAAATCTTACCCCTACCCCAGACAGCATGGATCTATCTGCCTCTTGGGCTTCAGTCCCCTCACTTATTAAATAGGGATGAAGCTGGGGATGGTGATGATTGCCTGTAATCCCAGGGGCTAGGGAGGCTGAGGCAGGAGAATTGCAAGTTTGAAGTCAACTTCAGCAACTTTGCAAAGCCCTAAGCAACTTCGTGAGACTCTGTTTCAAAAGAAAAAAATAGAAAGGCGGGGCTAGAGCGGTGACCCAGCAGTTAAGACTCTTGCCTGGCATGCGTGAGGCTGCGGGTTCAAACTCCAGCCCCACATACACACCAAAGTTTCTGGGCAACAAAAGCCACATTAAAAACTAAATAAAATTGATTCTCTCTTCCCTCTCTCTCTTAAAAAAAAAATAGAAAGGGCTAAGGATGTAGCTTAGTGGTAAAGCACCCCTGGGTTAAGTCCCAAGTATCAATAAATAAATGGGGATGATAATGTCTTCCTCATAGATTTAGTTGGAACGAACTAAGCATGTAAAATAAAGTATTTATTGCAATGCAGAGGGCACTCAATAAACGGAAGTGGCTGTTATAAATAATAATTCTGTTATCTGTGCTATCTCCCTGAGCATGGGATGGATTGCAGAGATCCAGATGTAGAAAGAATTGCTTCTTCAGTTAAGTCCTTTAAACAGAATAAACCCCACAGGCGTTCTTTTTCCCTGGCTGAGAGAGTCTTGAGCCAATTGAAAAATAAGACTGAAGCCCAAGCAGAGGGTTAGGAGCATAGCACCTTCAGACGATCAAACTGATACAGGGATTAAAGGGATTTCTTACAGCTGAACCCCAGAACATGACTTCTCACCCCATCACAGACAAAGCCAGAGCTTCCCAGACCAGCACCTGCTCCTGCTAAATGTCATCGTTATAGCTCAAGGAGCAGAGGGCAGCTGGACCTCAGAAAGCGGGCTGCTCCAAGGGAGGCATCCACCTCCGGGAGGGAGGCCAGGAATGCTACGGAGCTGGGGGCCCCCAAGAGTTGTCTCCAGGGAGGGACAGGGGCTTCCTGGATCACAGGATGCTGTTCCCACCTTGATCCCCACCTGGTCTGACACGGTAGTGGACATTCATCCTTCCTTTACGTAAGTAGGTAGTTCTTCATTCCAAGAGGAAATAGAAGCGCAGACGGACACAAGACATGGAAATAACCTCATTTTATCCAACCTTAGGGCAACCCTAAAGCAAATTATACAATATCAGCTCAATGGGGACACCATCTAGAATGGTGATTCACAAAGCGTTTGTGACCACGTGGGAATTTCGCAGTGATGTCAAGTGAAAACACATGATACAAAACTGCAACCATCACATGAACTCAGCTCTTTACGACTTCCCTAAGAGTGTACGTTGGAAACGGAAAAATTTGGGAGGAAATTTCTAAAATATTCATAGTGGTTGTCTTTTAATTTTTCCCCTCCCCGTAGCTTACCATATTTCTGTAATAAGCATATATTTCTTTTATAATAGGAAAACCCAAATTTATTTAAAAATATATATATTTTTACAATGGCAAGGGTTACACACTGCCAGTGTAACTAACAATTTAGAACTCCATGGATTCATGAGATTTTAAAATGCTAATGCTGCAAGTAACCTTAGAGATTCTTTTCGTTTAAGGATTTTAAATAGTTGTGGGTTTTTTTCTTTTTTTTTTTTTTAGGTCACAGATCCCTTTGAGAATCTTCTAGAAAGTATGATTTTTTTTTCAGCATGTACATATGTGTATATATATATATATATATATATATAATCATTTAAGTGACTTTGAGTTTCAAGTTACACAAAGCCCTAATCAAAGTATCTTAAATAATGGAGGAAATTCATTGGCTCACACAACTAAACACTTGAGGGGGATCCGGTGAAGCTTGATCTAGCACATGAACAATTACACCAAGACTGTCATTTCTTGTATCTTTCTGCCAGGTCTCCTAAGGTTTCAGCTTCATTCCAAGACTGGCACACCTGTGGGCTCCAAGATGACTGGTGGAAGGTTTTTTTTGGGGGGGGCGTATATCAAGGATTGAACCCAGAGCTGCTTAACCACTGAGCAACATCCCCAGCCATTTTAATATTTTATGTAGAGACAGAGTCTTGTTTCTGAGGCTATATTTGAACTCGTCCTGCCTCGGACTCCCGAGTTGCTGGGATTACAAGTGTGTGCCACTGTGCCTGGCTGGTGGAAGCTTTTGACACTTCCTTCTTAATGTTTATGTCCAGGAAGAAAGACTGTCTCTGTTTCTGTATTGATATCAAATGCCATAATATTTAATCTGATTATAAAGTTTAGACACATGCTTATCCCTGAACTAATACTTCAACCAGAAAATAGAGAGAACCAGTTATCTTAGCTAGCTCACTTGTTCTGCTGTGAAGTTGATATGGCCCTTAGCATCCTTGGTACTACATTACTCTCCAAATGGAAGACTGAAGACCAAAAGGTCCCTACGCACACAACTCTCTGTGCATAATGTATCCTTTGTCTTCTTTTTTTTTTTCCTTACTGGGGACTGAACCCAGGGGCACTCTATCACTGAGTTATATTCCTGAGCCCTTTTCATTTTTTCTCTTGAAGTAAGGTCTCACCAAATTGCACAGGCTGGCCTCGAATTTGCCATCCTCCTGTCTTAGCCTCCCAAGAAGGTAGAATCATAGGTAGGTACTACTGTACCATTAGCCTTCTTCTAAAGCCTACCTATGTTCTTATTCTTACAGAATAGGAATTCCTGCTCTAATCCGACCCTCCCAGTTTAATGATGAGGACTCAGAGACCCAGAAAGAGGTTATAAATGTCCAAAACCACACACAGTCCCCTGTCAGCCTGCTGTTCTTCAGGCCACGCAGCTTCCAACTTCACACACTATAATGAGTCAGAGATGAATATGTAATAAGTCAGACACTTAGAAGATCCCAAAGCTTCCTGAAGAAGAGACAAGTCGATGAAGCGACAGAGAAGGCCTTACATCAAGGAGAAGGACGAGTCTGGAATGGGCGAGGTGGCTGCACTGAGCCGTGTCTAGAAGTCTCCCATGCAGCACAGTGTGGGAAGAAAATAATACAAGCAAGGAGAGGGGAGGAGAGGTTCCATTACTCACACCTGTATCTGGAAGATAATCATCGTGATTTCCCTTCTAAGAAGCCTGCTTGCTCAGGGAACGACTGTTCTAATAAGCCCTTGTTTATGAAACTCGCAGTAATTGGACAGGAATGTGAATTATTGAGCCATACGCGGGGTGGCATTGCTCGCCAGGTGTTTAGTGATTATATTAGAACGTGCTGGGCAGGGCCTTTGGTTGGGAAGATAATACTCCCAGGAAGAAAATCATCTAAGCGTGGGTCAGGGCGAAGGTGTCTTCCACAGATTTCTGCAGCCCCTGCAGGTCACAGAGTCCAGCCGCCTCGTTTCAGGGTGGGGAAACGGAAGTCCAGCATGGCAGGGGACTTGCTGAAGGCGGTGTGGTTAATCCCTCCTTTTCCTGTTTTCTGCTGGTATTCAGAGTCCCTATGTTAGATCCTTGATTTGATTTTCTAAATCACCAGTTCCTCGTTCCCCAACCTGGAGAGACTGCAAAATGAATTATTTTTTATGTTTTTTTTCCTTTGCAGTACTGGGTATTGAACTCGGGGTTTGCACATGCGAGGCAAGCACTCTGCCACTGAGCTCCGTCCCCAGCCCAAGCTAAACCCTTTCTTATTGCTGCTAGGATTCCTGTTGCAAGGTAAGTTCTACCAGGCAGCTGCCCTGCGTGAGGCTTCTCTGCAGCTGTGGCTGTGGCAGCAAATGGAGATGTGGGTGCCTCAGTGTCTGGTCACCAGCCACCAGGGTCCTAATGGGCAGGAGCAGCCATTTTATAACCCTGGAATTGCAGCAATGGCAGCGTGTCCTTGAGCTCTGTGGTCCCTTGGAGACCTGGACTTTTGTCCCTCTTAGCCTTGTGATGTTCACCTGGGAAGTCCGAAAGCAACACACCGGCTCCCTCTGCCCCCAGGCTTCCTCTTCCTGTTGACTTCCTTCTGCTGCGGTTTGGATCTGACGGTCGCTCAGTGGCACCTGGGTTGAAGATGTGGCCCCCAGCCCATGTTGCTTTTGGGAGGCTGCGGAACTTGAAGAGGTGGCACCCGGAGGTAGAGCTTCTGACCATTGGGGTTCTGATACTGAAGGACGTGGTGAGATGCTCGCCCTCTCCTCTTCCTCCTTTTCTGCTCCCTGGCCATCCCACCATCACCCACTCCCTACCATGAAGGACTTCCTTGCCTCAGGCCCAGAAGGAATCAGGGCAACTGACCACATACTGAAACCTCCAAAACAGTGAGCCAGAATAAACCTTTTCCCTTTATAAGTTGATTGTCTCAGGCATTTGTTATGGTAACAGAAAAGTGACCGATCCACCTTCAGCCATCCTCCTTCCCCACCACCTCCCAGTAACTCAGGTGTGGAGGTAGTTTTGGTTTTCTTCTTACTATTCTCATGTGTGATCATTGCCCAGATCTTCTAGATTCTGCCTTTTGTGGTAGTCAGGCCTGTTCGTTTTATATGATCTGTTTAGATGGGATCAAAGAACAGAGAGAATGGAATGATTTGCCTGAGTGTAGTCAGCATCAGGCATGGTTGGATCAAGGAGTTTGGACAAGGCCATCCAGACTTGTTCTTTTTCTTTTCTTTCTTTCTTTTTTTTTAGAGAGAAAGAGAGAGAGGGGGAATCAATTTTATCTAGTTTTTTATGTGGCTTTCGTTGCTCCAACACTTTGCTGTGTATGTGGTGCTGAGGTTTGAATCCACATCCTTGAGCATGCCAGGCAAGCACCATGAGTGCCGAGCCATCGATCCAGCCCCTCCAGATATCTTCTTAACTGGAAGTTTTCAGCAGACCCTAAACTTTTTTTTTCAACTTATCGTCTCTAATTTTTTTTTTTTTAAGGGCTGAGGACCGAACTCGGGGCCTTGCGCATGCTAGGCAAGTGCTCTGCCCCTGAGCTAAATCCCCAACCTATCTTCTCTATTTGTAACAAGAGTTTATCTTTCATTATAGTTTTACATATTGAAGGGATCTGTGGCTACACTTTCACACATGCTCACATCATATATTCCCTCTCTGTCTTCCCTACCATCACCCCTCAGTAGACTGCGAGGTTGCCCCCAGTTCTATTGGTTATCCTTGTTCGTGAGTCTGTGTCTAAACCTACTGTTCTCTCAGTCTTTTCTGTATTGTACTCTAGCTTCCACATCTGAGAGAAAACATTCAACCCTTTAGTTTCTGGGTTTGGCTAATTTCACTCAGTGTGATTTTCTCCATCTCCATCCATTTACCAGCAAAGACCATGATTTCATTTTTCTTTTTTTTTTAAATCAATTTTTATTGAGCTTTTCACATGGCTTTAGTTGCTCCAACACTTCTTAGCTGTGTATGTGGGTTGCTGGGGTTTGAACCCGCGTACTTGTGCATGCCAGCCAAGCACCGTAACCACCGAGCCACCACTCTAGCCCCATGATTTCATTTTTTATAATAGCTGAGTAGAATTTAAACAGCTGGTATGTATATATGTATGTATGTATGTATGGATGTGTGTGTTTGTATATATATATTTATATCACAGTTTCTTGATCCATTCTTCCAATGATGGACATCTGGATTGATTCCATAATTTAGCTGTTGTGAATTGTGTTGCTATAAGCATTGATGCAGCTGTATCACTGTAGTATGCTGAATTTATATCTTCTGGGATGATACCCAGGAGTGGGATAGCTGGGTCATGTGGTGGTCCCATGCCTAATTTTTTTTTCTTTTAAGAGAGAGAGAGGGAGAGAGGGAGAGAATGAATCAATTTAACCCATCTCTTCATTTTTCCCCCTAGATAGCTAGTTATGCATGTGGTGCTGGATTTTGAACCTGGGTCCACCAGGCAAGTTCTCCAACTGCTGAGCCACTGCTCCAGCCGCCTATGCCTAATTTTTTTAAAAGAGAGAAGGACAGTGAGAGAGAGAGAATAAATTTTATTTAGTTTCTCATGTGACTTTCGTTGCTTAGACATACTTAGTTGTGTATGTGGTGCTGGGGTTCGAACCCACGTACTCACGCATGCCAGGCAAGTGCCATAGCTGCTGAGCCACCGCTCCAACCCCCTATGCTTAATTTTCTGAGGAGTCTCCATACGGCGTTCCAGAGTGGTTGTACTAGTTTGAAGTCCTACTGCCAGTGTTATGAGGATTCATTGTTCCCCACATTTGTTGTGGTTAGTACTCTTTTTAGTTTTGTTTGTATCATTTTGTAAAGAAAGAGAGAAGAAGAGTGAGAGAGAGAGAAAGAGAGAATCAATTTTATTTATTTTTTCATCTGGCCTTTGTTTCTCCAACACTTAGTTGTGTATGTGGTGTTAGGGTTCAAACCTGGGTCCTTGCGCATGCCAGGCAAGTGCTCCAACCGCCGAGCCACCGCTCCAGCCCTGTCATTGGTGTCTTGATGGGGATTGCATTGAATCTGTATAGTGCTTTTGGCAGAATGGCCATTTTGATTATACTAATTCTGCCTATTAAAGAATATGGGTGGGGCTGGAGCGATGGCTTGGTGGTTACTGCACTTGCCTGGCATGTGCAAGTACATGGGTTCAAACCCCAGCAACCCACATACGCAACTAAGTGTCTGAGCAACGAAAGCCATGTGAAAAACTCAATAAAAATTGATGCTCTCTGTCTCTCTCTCTCTCTCTCTTCTGTCTCTCTCTCTCTCTCACTGTCCTTCTCTCTAAAAAAAAAAAGAATATGGGTATCTTTCCATCTTCTCAGGTCTTCTATTTCTTTCTTCAAAGTTCTATAATATTCCTTGTAGAAGTCTTTTGCTTCCCTGGTTAGATTAATTCACACGTATTTTATTTTATTTTTTTGAGGTGATTATGAATGAAGTGGTTTTCCTCATTTCATCCCTGACCCCAGGCTCTGAACTTTTTAATTTGTTTCATTAAGGCCCCTGTATTAGTTTTCTCGAGTTTCCATACGAAGATACTGCAGAGTTGGTGCTTTAAACCACAGTTCATTTTCTCACAGTTCCTGAGGCTGGAAGGTCAAGATCAGGTGTCACCAGGTCTTTCCTTGTCCTGCAGAGCCTGCCTTCGCTCCATGTCCTCACTTGGACTTTTGATTCCTGGAATCAAATGAAAACTGAAAGAGACCACTGAGTTAAAATGAGACCATTAGGACAGCCCTCATGCAATGCAACCAGTGTTCTTTTGGGGAGGATGAGAGCACAGGGTCAGGGGTGGCAGCGTCAGGTCCCATGTGCACTCCCCCTGCCCTGACTCTGGTCCCAGGCCCACGGTCTGTTCAGAGTGTGCTTCTGCACTGTCCTGAGTCCTGAGCAACGTGTGCTCTCCTTTACCTCTCTCTATCCCAGCCCTCTGCTAAGCCACTATGCAAATGGCACTGGGACTCTCGGTCTCACCCTTTGCGATGTCATCCAAAGCTTCTGTATTATTTCCAAATTTCTGTTTTCTCAGTCACCCACCTCAGTGTGCAGCTAGCTGCTTTCAAGTTGCTTTGATTCCACTCTGTGGCAAAATAAGTCGGTGCTGGGTGCCTCTAACCTAGCATCTTGCGTCTATTTATCAGCTCTTTGAAGGACCTTTCTCCAAATATAGCTCCATGGAATAGGGTCCACCCAAAAGGTCTCATTTATTCTTAATCATTTCTGAAGACCTCAGTTCCAGATAAGGTTATGTTCTGGAATACTGGAGACTGTGACTTCAACATACGAAGTTTTTACTGGGATGCAATTGAGGGCTTTCCGTTTTATTTTATGAATACCTGCATGCTCATCTTAACTCTCTTAGAAGATGGTAAGCTTCCTGAAGGCAGAAGGTGCACCTTGCTATCCTTCTAGTTCCCATAGTGTATGATAAATTTGCTTTTTGGTGCATGATAGAAGGGTCATTTTTAATTTTCTTTATAATTTGCCTTCATGGATGCTTCCTTCTTTTCTTATCCCCCACATTTAAAATTTTTTTTTATTAGTGCATTATAGTTTTACATAATGTTGGGATTAGTTGTCACATGTTCCTAGATGCACATAACTCAGCTATACAATTTGTTCAATATCCCCCCTCACGTCCCTCTACCTCTTTCCTCTTGTCCCCCCATCCCTTGTCCTGTATTTTCCCTAAAAAACCCAAGTACAGTGACGTACCTGTGAAGAACATTTTTTTATATATATATGGCTATGGTATATACAGCGACATATTTATAAATGCTAGGAATGTACCTTGCTTTATCTCAGTTCCAACATTTCCCCTCTTCCTCCCTTCCTATCATCCCTTGTTATTCTTCAAAATATTTGACAATAGAATTAAGCATTTGTGTTTTTGTACAGGTATGCAGCTTAGCTTGTTCAAATAACTTATGAAGTATCTAGCAACTGTATCTCATTTTGCATTTTTGTTCCATGGATCTAATACATGAGTTTGTCTACCTTACTCCCAAGCCTGGGTTTACATCCAGCCTCCACAAATGAGGGAAACCATTTGGCCCTTGACTCTCTGGGTTTGGCTAACTTTGCTCAGCATGATTTCTTCCATTGCCATCATTTACCTTTAATGGATGCAATATCATTGTTTCTAATAGCTGAGTACAACTCCATTGTATATATGTGTGTGTGTGTGTGTGTGTGTGTGTGTGTGTGTGTGTGTGTATTTATATATGTATATATATATGCATATGTGTGATGTGTGTGTGTGTATGTATGTATGTATGTGTACATATGTAGACACATACATACCAGAGCTTTTGGATCCATTCATCCAGTGAGAGGTATCTGGGTTGGTTCCATAATTTAGCTGTTGTAAATTGAACTGCTATGAATGTAGATTTTGCTGTGTTGCTGTAATGTGGTGATTCTGACTCACTGAGTCTTCTGGGAAAATACCCAGAGGAGGGATAGCTGGGTCCTATGGTGGATCCAACCCTAATTTTTTGAGGAGACTCCACACTGCTTTCCAGAGTGGCTGGACCAGTTTGCAATTCCAACAGTGTGCTAGTGTTCTTATCTCCCCACAACCCCTCCAGAATTTGCTATTGTTTGTATTCTTCATCTTCGCCAGTCTGACTATAGTGAGGTAAAATCTTAAGGTAGTTTTGATTTGCATTTCTCTGATTGGCAGTGATTTAGAACAGTTTCTCACATATTCATTGGCTTGCTCAGTGTCCTCTGTTGAGAAGTTTCTGCTTAGCTCTCTGGCCCATTTATTGATTGGATTGTTTGTGTTTTTGTTATTGAGGTTTTAGAGTTTTTTTTGGTAAATTTTGGATATTAGTCCCCTGTCAGAGGGATCACAGGCCATGATTCTCTCCCACTCTGTAGGTTGTCTCTTGACTGTTTCGACTATTTCCTTGGCTTTACAGAATCTTTTTAGTTTAATGGCATCCCATTCGTTGATTTTTTTTTTAGAGAGAGGAACAGTGAGAGAGAGAGAGAGACAGAGAGAGAGAAACAATTTTATTTAGTTTTTCATGTGGCCTTCCGTGCTCCAAGACTTCTTGTGTACATGGTGCTGGGGTTTTGAACTTGCATACTTGTGCATGCCAGGCAAGCACTGTAACCCCTGAGTCACCGCTCCAGCCCCCACTCATTGATTTTTGACTGCAATTCTTCCACTTCAGGAGTCTTGTTGAGGAAGTTGTTGCCAACTCCCATATGCTAGAGTGTTAGTCCTAATTTTTCTTCTAGCAGTTGTATGGTAGCCAATTTAATTCCTAATTCCTTAATCCATTTAGATTTGATTTTTGTGCAAGGTAAGAGATAGGATCAGAAAAATTTCAGTTTTCTGCAAGTGTCTGTCCAGTTTTTCCAGCACCATTTGTTGCATAGGCTGTCTCTCCTCCATGTTATATTTTGACTCCCTTCATCAAAGATCAGATGTTTAAAGATTTGTGGGTTTGTCTCAGAGTGTTCTATTCTATTCCATTGGTCTTCATATTCCTATTTTGATACCAATACCATTCTGTTTTTAATACATACAGCTCTATAGTATAATTTTAGATCTGGTATTGCAAAACCACCTGTTTTGTCTTTCTTGGTTAGTAATGTTGTGGCTCTTCTGGATTTCTTGTTGTTCCAAATGAATTTGAGAATTGCTTTTTCTATATCTGCAAAGAATGACATTGGAATCTTGATGGGGATTGCACTGAATCTATATAGTGCTTTTGGCAGAATGGCCATTTTAATTATATTAATTCAACCTAACCAAGAGCACGGAACATCTTTCCATCTTCTCAGGTCTTTTGCAATTTCTGTTTTCAGTGTTGGATAATTTTCACTGTAGAGGTATTTTACTTCTCTTGATAGATTAATTCCCAAGAATTTTATTCTTGTAGAGGATATTGTGAATGGGACTGGTTTCCTAATTTCTTCTTCTGCTGTAATATTGTTGGCATATAGGAAAGCTATTGATTTATGGGTGTTGATCTTGTATTATAGCTTGCTACTTTGCCAAATCTGTTCATTAGCTCTAGCAGTTTTCTGGTGGAGTTTTTAGGATCTTCCAGATATAGGATCATGTCATCAGCAAAAAGGGATAGTTTGACTTCCTGCCTTCCTATTCTTATCCCTTTGATTTCCTCCTCTTTCCTGATTGCTCCAGCCAGGGTCTTGAGGACTATATTGAATAAAAATTGTGAGAGCAGGGAATCTTGTCTTGTCC